>WAAE01009637.1:0-71634 GCA_013400495.1 Nicator chloris | reverse complement strand
GGTGGCGCGGCCGCCTCCCTCCAACGGCGCGCCCTGCACCTGCCGCGCGCCGCAGCGCGCCCTGCGCGGCCGCGAGGCCCGGGGCGAGGGCGGCGGGTCCCGACGGCGGCGGCTCCTCCGACAGCCCGAGGCAGCGGCTCCGGCAGCCCAAGGCAGCGCCTCTCTCCGGCTGCGCCTCTCCCCGCTAGCGGCGCCGCTGCTCACTGACAGCCGCGGCGCCCGCGCTCCGCACTCGCCGGCCCCCCTCCGGAACCTACCAACTCCGCCCCCTCCCTCCGCGCCTCCCTGTCCCGAGGCGTCCCGCCGCCATCTGCCCGTCCCCACGGGCTGGGGCTTGTCGGATCAGCGCGCCTAACCGGGCACCGGCACTACGGGGGGTCTGTGTCCCGCCTCTGGAACGAGCGAAGGGCTTTCGCTGCGCCCCCCACCCCGTGACGTGGGGGGAATGGAACGCGCCGGGCCCTGGGCCGCTGCCCGGCACTGGGGGCGGGCGGGGGAAGCCCCGGGCAAGGTCGCCCGGTGTCTCCGGCCGCCAGGGCGGGCGGGACCCGTGGCCGGGGCGGAGAGTGCCAAGGGCCAGGGGGGGTGAGCGGGGCCCTGCAAGACGTGAGCAGCCCGGTGGCCTTTCCAGGGGGGGCAGGGGGCGGAGGGCAGCAGGCCCGGCGGCGAGGCGGCAGAACTGCTCAGCCGTGCTTATGTGTAGAGCGGACCCTCTCCCTCCCTCGGTCTCGTACGGTGCTGAGCGAGGTGTAAATGGAGCGAGGGGCCGGGAGGCATTCATCCGGAGAGGGAATTTGAAACGGTATTCCATAGCCCTCATTCAGGCGAGGAGAGCGTTGGTGCCACGCTCCGTTTGACAGGCAGCCTTCAAACTCTCGCCCGGCTTTTTATTTTTAATCTCAGTCAGGATGCCGCAGTTTGACAGGCGTGAGTCAGTGTGAATCCAAGCGCTGCTCCTGTGTGGGCTGTTGGAAAGGAGGTCCCAGCCGCAGATGACTCGGGCGGAAGCAGCAGCAGCACTTTCACTTCGAGACTGTGAGCGTGACACTGGGGTGACTGCAACAGGCTGAGCAGGCGCATGCTGTCCCTGCGCCTCGGTAAAAAACAGTCCCAGTAAAAACAGGATGCAGAAGAAAATAGGAAAGGTAATGGGATTTGAAGGCAGGTCTACTTGGCGTAATTATGTCTTGCATCTGTTTCAGTCAGGCGAAAGGCATACTGGCTGCCTGGAGGATGATGGAAGTTATGAAATGGAATAAAGCTACTATTGTGTCAGGAATCGTGAGAGAATTTGAGGCTGACGTGTCCACTAAAGGCCACCATTGTGTCCTCCAGAAAGTACATAGCACAGATTGCTGCTGTTTTCACTGTAGGGCTTACACACCCGCTATAAGAAAGTAAGAACTATATATAGTCTTGACAGCAAGAGAGTGAATGTTTGATAAAATTATATAAATTTAATCTCTGTAAATGGATCAACCAAAACATGTAGATGTTGTTGAGGCTTAGGGTTTATTGATGGACCTGGCAGTGTTATGTTCATGATTGGACTCAATGGTCTTAGAGGTATTTTTCAGCATTAATAATTTTATGATTCTATGAAAAAGTGCTTCATTCATGGATGAAAGTGAACCAAGATTTTGTTTTACTTAAATGCTGAGCTCAGATATCAAGGAAGAGGAATACTTTGCTTCAGAGAAGACTGCATTAGGAAATAGATACTGTGGATTTCTTTCAAGTCACAGCCCAGAAAGCCTGCTTGGGAGCGTCCTTCAAAAGAGAATGCTCTTCTGCATCATCCTATGCAGCAATCTGTGTGGCTTGTTTGTGTTTTTTGGGGTTTTGAGTTTTGTTTTTTCTCTTCTGAACCAGAAACAAGGATTGTAGGAAGATGTCTCTTCATGCATTTTTCTGGTGAAACAAAATGCCTGGAAACAACATGCATTGCTCATCCAGTTTTAAGAAACACTCAGTGTAGATCAGTCAGCCATGGGAAGACTTGGCTAGAGCAAATTACTTTTGGCAAGAAAAAGCTTCTAGTTTTCTGAGAGATTCCATTGAAGCCTGACTGAAGCAGTCATTTAGGGGACTCAACATATATATATATGTATATATATATATCTATATAAAACCTCCTATAAATAAATAAATAAATATATATAAACCTCCCAGCATAAATAGGGCCCTTTTCTGAAAGAGGAGGGTGGGAGTGGTGGTTTGCAATTTCTAGCAGCTTCACTATTGTTAAAAGGCTGCAATGAATTTGTGAAATTCACTATAAATCAATATACATACCAGTCAACATGCATTTCCCCTCAAATTACTGCAGTGCTGGTGGCAAATAGGATTGTCACTTAAACCCACATTTGGATGCTATTTTATGTCTAAACTGGGGTTTTTGGCTGTAATATCCCTGGCAATTGGTGCTTATTACTGATACCTTTGGGCAGCTGGAAGTGTACCCTCTTGAGAACAGAGGATACTATAACAATGCTGCCAAGTGTTATTTAAAATTGTGAATAGTTATCTTACAAATAAGGGCACTATCCATCTCACAAAACAGCACAGCAACAAAATTACTAGCTTTATTCTTGGTATACTTTTGTGTACTCTGAGTTACTATGAAAGCTTAATAGTCCTTAAAAAAATAAACAAAAAACCCCCACCTTTTTGAAGTTATAGTATTAGTAATATTCGAAAGAATAAGGTTTTTTAAATCTTGCCATCAGTTAAGAAATTCTCCATTTTGCCAGTTTTTGTTCTACAGAGTCTCAATGGTAACATGTTTAACCATTTAGTTACACAACAGACAGTTCATCCAGATGTCATCCAAATGAGTGAAACTCAGCCACTATATTTCCTAACAGTCCACATCCACTTGCAACATTACTCCAGGAGAAGCACAGTAGTGTCTGTTTCTTCTACATTTCCCCCACAAGACCTGCCAGAAGAACCAACTGGCCCTTGTGTTTATTTCTTTCCTTTGGAAGACAACTGTATGAGCCCCATCCTTTCACCTCTTCTATGTAAATGGAACCTGTGTGACTCAAGAAGTTTCCACCTCCACACACCACCCTTCTTCTTTTGATACATACAGGTCAGAAAAGGGTTCTGCAGCCTTTTAAGGTGAAAGTATGCTTAGTTTATGCACTTGAAAATGTGCTCTGTATTTAAGGAATCCAATATTTAGCTTTGGATCATCACTTGTTTGGAATGTACTGCAAAACAGAAGCAAGCCGGTCTGCTTTCCAACACAGCTATAAATTAACCAATGTGCCTATATTCTGCTTTAAAGATTAGGTGACACTGTTAATTGAGTTTTCTCTTCAATTTCAATGTGTATTTTGAAATATGTGGAAGCTCTGCTGGAACAGAGAAATTTATTAGCATTAATTTATTAGCACACACTACCTTTTGGAACAAAAGATGACAGAAACCTCATTTTTAAAATATATGCAGAAAAATTGCATATTAATTGAGAAGAATAAGTTTCAGACATAAAATATCTTGCAATGACAGCTGAAATGTTGAGCTAGTAAAAGAAAATTATGAAAGGATACACATTTATACATATGTCAAACATATCACCTCCACTATTCCATAGTTTTATGATTTGACTGAGCTGTGATGATCCAGTCTTATATCACCATTTCATCTCTAATGGCTTTCAGAGGTATAGACTACTTAACCCAACTCAGATCTGTTCTTGCAAATGGAATAAACACTTTATTAGAAAATATAGAAGTTTCCATTCTTTCTGGTATACTAAGTATGCACTGTAGTAGTCTACCAGGATATTTCTTACTCTATACTTTTACTTACAGTATAAAATGACTGCATATATAAAGCACGATAAATGAGGTCTGCTGTGAAGTTTTCACAAACTTGACATATATAAATTTTTAGTCTGAATTTTCCCAGTAATGCTATTAATTCATATGAATTAATATTTAATATGAATTTTCAGGGTGCAATTTCCCTTTGTGGTATATTGACAGAAAAAAAGTGGCCAGGTTTCATACAATAGTGGAAGGGAAAATTAATACTGTAACTTTTGGTTCTTTTCCAGAGCTCTGTGGAAAGGATTTCTGGCATATGTCTTTTTCTGCTTCATAGGATAGCGCAGCAACAGGTGGCTGTGCATTTAATCTTAAACTCATAATTTTGAACCATTACTTTTGTAATTGAATATATAAGATACTCCCATAGCATTGGAAGTCTCTTATGAAATTTTATAAATAACTACATCTAAAATTCAAAAAAGGTGTGTGGAAGCAACCATTTTAGCTCAGATGAGTCCATAATTTGCTAGAAGGCTATGTATGGTATTGCTGAAGACAACTAGTTCTATGCTCAATGAAGCAATAGCATATTTTTTCTTTGTTTGCTTTCTTTGGCCATCTGAATGGGTAATACTTACAGACTTTGTGTCGTGATTTTTAAATCCATTGTGCGTATGTCTAAGCATAAACTTCTGCTAACTATTCTATAAGCAGAACAGATTAAGTGCTTTAAAATACTTCCTGAAACCATTAAAATTATAATAAGCTTTATTTACAAAATTATATGTTAACTTGTTATTTTCTAAATGTTGGAATTTCTCATGTTAGATTTTTAATCTTAGATAAATATATCTCCAAAGCAAGTTTTTTTAAAAAATTGACTTTCCTTTGCTGATATCTCAAATATTTCTAGTGAAATTCCTGACAGTTATTTTGGTGGTTTAACAAAAAACAGCAAATCTTCTGTTTGCCCACGTTACATCTATGAAATTTTTATTATAGAATGTGCTTGTTTTGTACAAGCCACTGTAAATTTATATTGAGTGTATCCTTTATGATTATGAAATACAAAACTTTTCCTTCCCTGAGGTAAGACATGTTAATAAAAGAAAGATCAACCCATGAAGTGCATATTTAGACATATATAACATGCCACAAAACACATTAAATAATGCAATCTCTAGGCTGATTTATAGAAACCTGTGAAGGCTTTCCTGTTCATTTCTCCCTCAGCTGCTACAGCAGTGCCTGAGTGCGTAAATAAGTCATAGGAAAGCAAGAAAAGCCCAGACAAACAGAAACAAAGCAGATCCAGAGTGTAACAAGGAGATGCTACATCTGTATATCCTGTTCTTTCTAGATCAAACTCCATACCTGAGCCTAAAGATCCTTTACTCAAATTTCCTTTATACTCTTTTAGATTCACAATCAGGGCACCGAGGGAAAAAAAATACTTATGGATATATAATTCCATAGCATAAAACCAAACTCATGATTGCTTGCAATGAAAGTCTGCAAGAACATCTCTGGTGTGCATCCTGTAACCCTGTGTGTTGCAAGGAAGTTGTAAGTTCCTGAAAAGTTATGATCTCACATGCTAAAAGGAATTGTGGTAGTTGGAAGCAGTCAACCTACAGCTGTCCACAATGGTGCAATACAGTTATGGTCAGTTCTTAGTCTGTTTTGTAGCTTGGCCTTGAAAAGACAGTACAGATACTATTAAATGTGCCATCAGGAGCATTCCTTTTGGTCAATAAAGTGAGTATATCAGTGCTTCTTTAAATCTACCTCATTATCCTTTTCTTATATATCTTCTTTTTTACACGTGGAGGGAAGGGAAGTTACTCTTCATATTTTTCCAAAATAGGCTTTTCTAGAACCCAGTTTGCAAGAATGAGGGATAGATATAGACAGAGAGGCTATGTAGGAAGAGATGGAGACCTCTGCTATCTTCATTGTGCTATATACTTCTTTAGGAGTTGTCACACCTGACTTCCAAATTCTCAACTTTAGAAGCTTTTATTTATCTTTTGAGCAGTTTTTGTTTTTGTGGGGGTTTTTTTTGTGTGGGTTTTTTTTTGTTTTGGTTTTTTTTTTTTTTGCAAAAGCATGTAGTGGTAGGACAAGCAGAAATGGCCTTAATCAAGAGGGCAGGTTTAGATTAGATATGAGGAAATTATTTTCTGTAAGGGTAGTAAGGCACTGGAATAGGTTGCCCAGGGATGTTCCAGACTCCTCATCCCTGGAGGTGGTCTAAACCAGGCTGGATTAGGCTCTGAGCAACCTGGTTTGATGGAGGTTCTCTGCCCATGGCACAGGGTTTGGAACAACAATATCCTTAAGGTCCCTTGCTATTCTCTTTTGATATGAACATGGATAATGCCAGCTCTATTACAGTGAGGTCCTGGCCTCAGTAATGCTAAGAACCGTGCTTAGCCTTTCCGAGGAAGTCACAGAATCAGAGAATAAGTTGAGTTGGAAGGGACCCACAAGGATCACTGAGTCCAATTTCTGGCCCTCCCTCCACAAGAATTACACCATGTGCCTGAGCATTGTCAAAACACTTCATGAACTCTCTCAGGCTTGGTGCTGCGACCACTTTTCTGGGAAGCCCGTTCCAGTGCCCAATCAAAAAACCTTTTTCTAATATCCAACCTAAATCTCCCCTGAAAAAACTTCAGGCCATTCCCTTGAGTCCTGTCACTGGTCACCGCAGGGAAGAGATAAATGTCTGCGCTTCGTCTTCCCTTCAAAAGGAAGTTGTAACTGCAATGAGGTTTCCCATCGGTCTCATCTTTTCCAGGCTGAAAAGACCAAGTGACCTCAGCTACTCCTCATGTGGCTTCTGCTCAAGGCTCTTCATCATCTTTGTTGCTCTCCTTTGGATACTCCCTAATATGTTAGTATCTTTCTTATATTGACCAAAACAGCACACAGCACTTGAGGTGAGGCTGCCCCAGTGCAGAGCAAAGCAGGACAATCCCCTCCCTTGCCTGGCTGGTGATGCTGTGCTGATTCACTCCAGGACAGGGTTGGCCCTCCTGGCTGCCAGGGCACTGCTGACTCCTGTTCAACTTGTCATGGACCAGGACCCCCAGGTCCCTTTCTGTAGCACTGCTTTCCAGCGTCTCATTCCCCAGGCTGTCTTTACACCCAGGGTTGGCCCATTCCAGTTGCAGAGTCTGTCACTTTCTGTTGTACCTCATTTGGCTGGTGATAGCCCTGTCAGTACTTCAGAATGGTGGGTGATTGCCCAATTTGTCAAGGTCTCTCTTCAGGTGTTCAAGACCGTACAAGGTTGGGCTGAAATGATCATCATCTTGGGTTTCCATGCTCTGAGGACGTAAATACAGGTCCACAGTGGGGACAGTTTCTTACAGGACTGCCAGTTCCTATCTGCTGGACCCACAGGACCTTGTCATTCTGTAACTGGTAAACCGGGTAAACAGGAAGAGCAGTCATACAAAAGCAGACACAAAGGGGAACATGAAAGTTGAGGTCTGTATGTGACTCCCTTGATAGTCACAGCTGTAGAAAATAAGAGGAAATTCATCATGCCTGGAAAAAAAAAAACAACCATGCAAAGATTTGAACTCCTGCCAGACCACTTGGCCTTCACAGTGGGTTCAAGGCTATTGTAGCAATCTGCAGGCTTTCCTTGATGTTTGTGAAGCTGTGGCAAACACACAAATACTCATTGCTCAGCAGACAGAAACTGAAACCGTCATGCTGATAGTTTGGGTGTGGTGTTGTGACAAGCAGATTTATCCACAAGGAAAATGGCACAGGAGCAAGCACTGTTGGCACATGAGGAAAATGGATCACGGAGAGTGTGGCCAGCTCTAAATTAAAATTAAATACTAGATTAAAACCACAGAAGAGAAACAAAATGCAGATATTTATACTAGATTGGTTTCTTTTGTGTCAGCAAATCATATAAGAAAATGCTACAAGGGTAATGACTGGTGGCACACACAGGTCTTAATTACACAGCAGGACCATTTAATTCTGCTGTTCAGTGATTACTTTCACTTTAAGAAATCAGTGCAAATTAAAGTTATATAATTTTACATTGATAAAAATAGTAGGATTCACTGATGTTTTCCTCCATTTTATGGTGGCTTTAACACTTCCAATTTTAAAGATGTTATGATACTGTGTATGGAATAACTAGATAGTGAGGAAGGCTGCTGAAGTTTAAATTGAAAACAGCTGGGATATTTTTCCAAAAAACACTGTTAAAAATACTCCATGTATCCAATTAGATACATGTTTTTGGGAGACAAGGAGGGGGAATAAGGAGAACCTCTATCAAAATAAATGCTGTCAGTTTTACAGGCAGTCAGTTACAGAAAACCCTGACAGGAGATTTAAGTATCTGTCCTAGTGTCTAGCTAGAGATAGCTTAGAGCTATGATAGCAGGCATATTCAAATATGAGTAAAGAGAAGGAAATCATAAACTGAAAATTGATTATCAATCTGAAATCCACTCATAAAAAATCTGTTAAACAAAGCTATATAGTGCATGAGTCAGCTCCATGTTTTGAGGAGAGTGAGCAGGTGTCACTCTGTAGTAGTAGGGCAGTACAATGGGCACTGCCTTTAGTGCCCTCCTGCAGTGTAGCAGCTTTGAGGTTGGAAACTGATCTCTGTGCCTTCTTGTGTCTTCCTGATTTCTCTGCATCCAAATATGAGCAGCCAGCCTTTGGGGAGAGAGAAAATGGTGTGGTGAGGGTCTCCTATGTTAAATATTAACTGATCATTTAGTTAAAAAACTGCAAAACCTTTGCAGATGTGCAGCTGATTTGCCTAATTGGGAGAGGAACCTTTTATGACATTGCTCAAAAGAGGCTGAGAATAAAGTCAACTTGAAATTGGACGAGTCATGACTCCAAACATCTGAGCTTGCAGATTCGCAGTTCTGGCAGTACTCTGAAGTGATAGCCAAATCTCTGAAGGTTACACCATTTGCTGGGACTTGAAGGACAGAGCAGGATTCCCCTCTCTACTAGCTTTTCACAGTGTCTTTCCCAGATCTGGAGGGAATGTACCAGATTAACATTGAACAACTAACAAAGTCAAACTTCCCATGTTTCTCAGTGTCACTTTTGGAGACAACTGCATGCCAAGGAGGATGAGGTGTGATTGCAGCACTGAGGACTGGAGTCAGGAAATAGCTGTAGATGGGGAAGATAGGAGTAATGGAACATTATACAAGGCAAAGGAAGAGAGAGGAGTTAAAATAATGGATAAAGTGCCTTAAGCTACCCAAGTACACCCCTTTTAGGACATCAAGAAGCTCATGCTTTCTAGACACATGAGCAAACATCTGGTATTTGACATTGGGCTGGGTACTTGTCCTAGTCTTTGGTTAGAGCTTCAGCTATTGAGCTGTGGGTAATAACCAAATATCTGACCCTTACGACAGGTAAGATTTGAAACTCAGGAGAGTCAGAATATTCATTATGTTTATGGCACACTTCATCAAGCCATTCCAGGAGAATGTTAGTCTGCCTGTAAAAGAACAACTTTGACATTAAAGATGTCTGATGGTTTAGACTGAAATCTAATAATTTTAATGAAAACTGAAAATGACCTGCATGATGATTTTTTTGTCTTTGGCTCTAGAATGCCTTTAAAAATCTACAAAGTTTTATTGTAAGGGTTACAAAGTCAGATTGTCCTGGGTTGAAAGTCACAGTATCCTGGCTGCCTTTTGAACCTTGCAAGTTTTAATGCAGACATGAGAACCTGCTCAGTTTAGACTTTGGACACAAACCACTTTTCCCAGCTTCCCAAAGAAGTTTTGTTTTCATATGCTTTTGTGAAAACTTTCTTTTGATATATTCCACATCCTTCAGTAAGAAGAAAACCTTGGAATTAAATCCTGGACATGCAAAACTTGACAGTCCTTTTTGCTATTAACCTTAGATGTGCAAGGATACTGCCCAGTCTTTTTTTTTTCCCAGTAATTTTAAACCCAGCATGTTACTGTCCAGTTGGTAGAACAAACTAAAAAACTGCTTCTGCCTAAAAACCACAGTGCCAAATAATACTCTGCTATAAATCAGTATTATTCCTCAATGATGTGAGCTATTTCACAACCCATTTTCTTTCTATCTTCTCTAGAGTAAGATAACGTGGCACAATTAAAAAAAAGATGAAGAGCAGAAGGGCATTCTCATGTAATCTTTATAATCTTAAATTAAGAATATAATTATGCCTAGTCTATGTTAGATGCTCAAGGCATGGTATTTTACTTTATTAGGAAGTCTGTCTTCAGCATTCAGTTAGCTCTGCAATATCACAATGAAGAGAGATAGAAAACTACCTATATAGAAAGGCAGCTGCAATACATTGAAAAAAAAGAAAATTCTGTCATATCTTGTTTCAGTAACTTTAGAACAGCCAATATGAGGAACTAAAACATACAACTTTCAGTTGAACAGTACCTAATTGTTCACACACACTATATCTAGCCTATATCTAGTAGCCCAGAGGAAATATTTACCATTATAGAACAAGATTATTTTGATCTGTGTTGATGTATTTTTAAGCATTTACAATGTATATTCCCTTTTATATAGGTGATAAATACAGACAAATCTTGGGAATGAGGTCATTGCTCATGTGCTCAAAACCTTGCAACACTGGGCCCTTATGAAATATTCTAACCATGTGTATTTATGAAATAGTTTTGCTTAAGAGTGTACTCAGCCAACGTTGGCATGACCTTTAAACAACATAATGTCCTTGTGCTGAGTTCATTGCAACATGAAAACATGCAGCATGATAGGAGTCTCTGAAAAGTTTTGAGGGAGGTTCTGATACAGAGCAAGTGAATGTGTAACATGACAGATGCCCCTTCCTTCGTCTTAGGCAGTAAGAAGTAATGTTTTATCTTTGAGATGTTTGACACATCAAAAAATATCATTTTTGGGTCATCAGTAGTGTAAAAATTTTTTTAGCTCATTCTTCTATCCCTTTTTATTTGTTTGTCTTCACACCATAGCAATTTTGCACAATTCTATTTCTGATTTTCAGAAATATAATTTGTTACTATTAAACCTCTATATGCATGTCCTCTATTACTTTATTTGTATCTTCATAAACCAGATTAGCTCCAGATATACTCAAATAAAGGCAGTGGAATGAAATCAAAATAAATGAGATTGACTAGCAAGAGTAATGTTAGAAATGCATGCAAGAAGTTATGTGTATATTGTCCATTAGTCTAATGCAATGCCTGTTACCTGACCAGGTGACTTGACAGGAAAAAAGTGATCACAGCTGTAATTTACTGAGTCCTTAGGACAACTGACTGTACTTTATGTACCTATCCCCAGGTGCAGCAGGTTATCTGCTCTAAATCTGAATTTAGCTGAGTTGGACAATTTTAACATAAGAGACCTTAGAGGTAAATATGGGATTAATATTCCTGTGCAGATGGCATCACTCAAGGGTGGAAGCTTAGCTGAGTTCTTGGCATTGAAGCTTAAAATGTCAAGCATTATCTGGGTCTATGCTTATGGTAACTCTTCTCCAGAACTCAGAATTTTATAATGGTGTTGGGAACATATAAGATGCTTTCTAATCCCCTGCAGACATTCAGCTGAATTCCTGACCAAAGTTCTGGTATTAAGTGATATCTCTTTCCTTCTGTAGTACAATTGTGTACTTTTTCAGCAGGACCTCTAAAAGCTCTTAATGGTCTTTAGTGAGTCTGCAGAGGCATTTTATCATGAGCAAGGAAATAGGACTTTTAAAAATCATCAGCAAAGAGGTATTTATTTTACTTTTTTGTTTTATGGATTTTTTTTTTCTTACTATGAGCAAGGAAGCTTTTTGTTTGGTTATTTTTTGTTGTTGGGTTTGTGGTTTTTTTTTCCTTGTTTGTTTCACTGGCTACTTGGGAGTTTTGGATTTTTGGGTTTTGGTTTTTCTTTTACTGAGTTAGGAAATGTTGGGTTTTTTTGTGGTTTTTTCTTTTTTTGTTGTTGTTTTGTTTTGTTTTTACCATGATGTAGGAAATGAATGTTTTTTTGACAGGTCACAGCTACAAACTTCTGCATGTTCCTGTTCCTCATCATCTGCAGTGTTTTTCCATATAAGTTACTGAAAAGGTCACAAAACTTGTAAAGTGCACATTGTGTGATTATGCCTGCAGGATATGCTCTACATCAAAATTTCTTTGATAGTCTCCCATCATCTGCATTGAAGGGGTTCTGTGTTGTGGAAATCACTACAAGGGTAGCCGTAGTACCTCGGTGCAACATCTCACTCAGAGTCAGGGCATAATGGCATTACAAGGTCTGCAACAGCTGCTGCAGAGATATATCCGTGACTCATGTGAAATCCTACTATGAATAAAGCACTAATCCAGCATCATAACCTCTTCTGCTAGCTAAAGAAAAATGCTAAATATAAATAAATCTGTTATAGCATGCAAATGTAGTGGAAGGTTGGTAAGACTTAAAAGAAGTCGAAAAGCTCTATTATCCCAGAAAAGGGAAATTGAAGGAGAAATTAAAAGAAATTTTTCTCTAAGTCTTCTGTTTCAATTTCTCTTCTAGATCTTTAGAGATACTATAATCTATTTAGACACCAGGAGACTAGTGTTTATCTGAAAGAAAAGGATCATAAAAGGTAGACTACCAAGTGAAATCACTATTGCATCAGATGTTTGGAAATTAAAGCAGATGATTATTCAGATTTTGAAATACAGAACAGTATTTACCATGATGGGAGTTTAACTAGTTCATCTAGTTGCTAAACCTCCACCACCAGCAGCAATACCTGTTGTACATTTAATCTCTCTTACCAAGCTGAATTTTATGGGTGTGAGGATATAAAGATAAGTTCCCTCTATGGAAAAAAAAAAAAAAATTGCTGTATGCATTCTTTTAATTCTCAAATATTAGCCTGATGAAAAGGAGCTCTTCCTACTCAGAGAAATACGTACTGTAAATTTAGACCAAAGACCTCACTTTGACTGTCACCTTTCCGTGCAATGCTATGGAATAACTGAATTCAGTGTTCCTGAATGGGAGGATAATCATTAATGGAACTGAATGCAGTTTGTGCAATGTCTCAATTTTAATAAGCTTATTTGTAGCTTTAAAACCTGCTGAGATGGTGATCTATTTATATCTCAGCAGTACCGCACACAGCTGCAGTGTACTTAGGACTCAGAGAACTGAGTGGTCTTGAACCCAAATGGAACTCTATGCAGAGCTGATTTAAGGGGAAAGTATAGTTTGGCAAAGCAAAACACAAGAAAAACAGGGAAAAAACCCCATGGTTTTGCTGAACCAGATGCTTTTCTGGGACACAAAAGGGAGAAAAGTAAAAGTTCTTCATCCTCGATTGTGAAAGAGCAGCATGTGTCCAATTGACAGGATCCCTGTTTTATTAATTGTTTCCTTCAGTGAGCTAGAAGGCAAACATTAATTTAGCTCCATATAGCTCCTCTTGTTTCCTGCAGTTATTTCCACAACTGTCCGTTTATCAGTAAGCTGTAGCTGGTAATAACTTTTGGAAACAATTATAAAATTCTTAGTTTAGAAATAAATGAATTGTATTTCTTACTTTTCATTCTTCTCTTTTAAAGGATCAAATAGAGAAAACTAAGTAAAACAAGTTGTAAAAATAACAATCCATAAAAATTACGTGTTATTTTAGAGTCATGCAAAGAATGTCCTGTATATTTATGGAGAATTGTTTTAACTGTGGAGATAAGTTGACTCTAATGGTTACCAATGTCACATGATTACTCAACATGCGGGGGTAAAACACAAACTGCAATGGGTGCATAAATCAAAGCAGTGACTCAGCTTTCAGCACATGACCTTTGCCTTAGTTTCCTGAAGGAAATGTGGCGATGAAAAGAAATTGATTCCTTTCTCTCATAGGGAAGAAAAAAGAGGAACAGAAATCTGTTCAGGTTCCTGCAGGTGTTCTACCCTGTTCTCAGCTCTTGTGTGAGTGGCCAGCAGTTTCACTCCCAGAACTTTCACGCTTACTGCCTTCCTCTTCCCAATGGGCTCTACCTGTTGCCAGCTGGAAAGAAAACTGGAGCCCCTGCTAACAGTGGCCACAGAGAGTGCCAAATATATTTGGGTAGTATGATCACAGGCCAAGGAAGGCAAAGATAGAAGCAGGACCCATCTGAAGGGGAAGTGGAAGAGGTGTGCAAAAGTAATGCATGCTACAAGTGTGTTGGCCAGTGCAAAGCTCCTCTGCTCCAAGAAATGTTTGCTTGCACAAGGCTGAAAGAGGCTGTGAGAGCTGGATCCCTGTAGTAATGCCTGAAGAGTGGAGATAAAGCCAAGGAGACACATGCACTAATTGGATTCTTCTTGATTACACAAGAACATTATCTTTACTTGGCTTTGAGATTAAATCATTCTGGGAATGAAAAAGCACCTGCTATAAACTACATTTGACAGGTAATAAAATTGATATTATCAGCTGAAGTCCCTGCCTTTGTACACACAGTTGGGAGTAAAAGAAGCAGTCCTGAGCTTAAACACAATCTCTAACCCAATCAACAGCTTTAGCATGCTCTTTTTGTCTGTAAAACGAGAGATTGGTTTCAGTCCCATGCATAAAAATCTTCTGCTTTCATGCAAGACAAATGCCCAATATTAATGCTACATTATTTTTGAAAATAATACAAACTGCAAGACCAAAAGAAAAAAAATAGCTGGCAACAGTGTATGTTCCATACATAATGATGGCACAGAAGGACAAAACCCTTGTGAGTGGTCATCTATGAAACTGAAGTAAAACATCCATTCATAGTGTAAAAGGGAGGACTGGGAACCCCATGCAATGTTGGTAATCAGTTTCACAAAGATTAGTATAGGAAACTCACTCATTCCCCATCTGCAGCACTTATGAATTATTCAGTTAATCCTGTTTGAGAAGATAAATGTTGGATGCTATAGGAGAATATGCTATGATGTTTTAAAATTTATTTTAATATTTGTCAGTCTTTGCCAGTCTTTGCTTTTCCAGAATGCCAAATATTATTGCCTTAGTTCCTATATTTTGCTTCTTACCACTGAGTTTACAAGAGCCCCCATATGTGTTTCTACTTGACAAGACTTCTAAAATGAATCAATTAAAAAAGGTTTGATACTTTAAAAAGTTACTGTAGAAATTCTGTCTCAGATACTAAGAGTATTTTTCAGCCACCAAATAAACACAGCTTATCTGGACCTTTTTCCAGGCTTTGGAACACTTTCATCAGGTTTTAAACATTTTTAATCTAGGTGTTATGACAAGAGTGAAGTAAAGTTCAAACTGAGATATGTTTATGAACTGGTGAAAATCAATGCAATTTGATGAACAGTCTGGCAAAATACTGAATAAATACTCATTATTTGTTTGAGTGAAGAAGGTTTGTCTGATTTTAAAGTGCTTGCTGGATTACCAGGCAGTGACTTATGGCACAGGTTACTGCTACCTTGTTCTTTGTCTCAGGGCTGCAGTCCTCAATGTATTGGACATTCTTTTAAAACAGTCCAAGTATTTTATAGAATACCCACTTCTGTTCTTATTTCACCATGAAATGCCTAGTATATTGGTTCAAAGCCACTATTTATATGGTTAAAGTGAAGACGTCACTGCTCTGTTGAGTGCCTTAATTACAGTGGGGACAAAAGGGTTGCAGTGAAGAACTTTTATTATACAATTGAAATGAGAGATGCCCTTCACCTGACGTGGTTTTTTCCTTTTGCAGTCCTGTTTTCTGCAGCAGACAGCTGAGTGGCTGAAGAGCAGTGCTGCCATGCTGGGAGCTCCTCTGCTCCACCGCAGCGCTGCGATTGCGCTGCCTCTGCAGCCACAGCCAGCCAAGCTCACACAGTTGCCAGCTGCGTGCTGGGATCAAGAGTTAGCCTGCTGACAAAAACCCCAGTAGTTTTCCTAAGCACTTGCCTTCCAAGAAGAAAGCTGGCCTTTTCTCCCCCCTGGAAACATCTCTCATTCTCAGTGCTCATTCTCAGCGTGTGCTTAATCTGTCATCGTCCTCTTGTCAAAAAAAAGCGAGGATTGTTTGACCTGACAGAAATCCTGTCTCTGGAACAGCAAGGCGAACTGGCTGAAAGAATCCCTGTCAAAAAGAGCTTTTTGATAGCATTGCAATGTGAATGCACCTGATTATTCTGAAAATGTATGGGAGAGCATGCATATCAGGAAAGTGCTTGATAATTCTGCCACAAATTTAACTATATAGGAGTATTCCGTATCTAACTGAAAATCCATCTGAAAATAACATAATTGGAAAAATAGTATAAGTGCATGGATCAATTTAGCAATGAAAGAGGCGAGTATTGTATTAATAGCAGCCCAACACAGTTTCTCCACAATCCTTTGCTTGGTGCACCCACAGGGCTGTTAAGTTTCCATCCAGGGAACCACTGCACCTACACCCCAGCACCCCTGCCCTGCCAGGCCTCTCCAGCCCCACTTCCAAACACATTGTTCTTCTCGAGAGCTTCTGTCTCCATAGGAGAGAAAGGGCAAAGCCTGAATCCTCAAAGCACAATATAAAATGGCTTTTGTGTGTACGCATATGTGCATATGTATGGAGGACACATGAGAAAAACAGGCCCATATTTTTTCATGATAACAAAGAAGGAAATAATTTCAGATGATTTTGTGTGTCCAGGTCCCAGATATGTTAATTATTAGAGGTAAAAGACAAGAAATACAGCTTCAAGTAAAATACTGTTATCAGAGATATATTTTTGTAGGAACTGTTGCAGCTACATCTGTGATGCTATATTTATATGCAATTCTCTGGAAATTCTCATTTCTGTGGAGAAGAGAAAGAGAATGATGGATGCTTTAATACAGTGATAGTTTTCCCTTTTGTGCTCATGAGTAGGCCTTCAATTCTACTCCTGGGGTTTACATCATTAGAATTCTACTTGATCTGAATCTTCCTTGCATACTTTGATTTTATGACAGCAATAAGTTTATTTGGCAATGGAATTACTTTCATCCTAATTACTTTTCTAGTCTGTGTTGTTTTCGCAAAATGAGACAGGGACTAGAAAGCAAAAAAGTAACCACAGAAGTCCTAATACTTTCCTAATGTTTTAATTCATTTAGTCTAGCTACTCTCTGCTGTGAGGCATGCTGGCAAACAGTGTAGGACCTGTCTGGAAAAAAATCTGAGTTATAAGTTATGTGACACGTTAACAAAGCTGCTTTAAGAATGTAAGAATGCAAGACTGCACAGGATCCATGTAGATCAAACTATACTTTTTATAGAAGGACTGAAATATTCTTAGGCTTTTTCCTACTTGATGAATTTTTCCCCACCAGAACAACATCTTGTTGAATGTGTGATTTTTACAGAAATGCATTGCTTCAGTTACCTTTCTTTGTCTTTTCCTTCCATCCCTGAGCAATATTGGGTACTTCCCTTGTGTTAAACATTTTTACCACAATGTTGATCCTGCATTTTCCAACCTTGCCAATTTTTTATTTATCTGTATTTTCCATTTTTATCTGCTGTTGTGTGGTGGTAAAGTTTAATTAACACCTTGTGGAGAACTTCTTGAATTATTTCTGCTAGTGGGGATACTGATTTATCCAGATAAGGTGTCTTTTGTAAATTAGAAGATAGTAAAGATATTTCCTTTTCACTTAATGGTAAAAAACCATTAAAAAACTGGTTGGTTTCTTCTGTTGTCACTCCAGGCCACATGTTCCTATATAATGAGAACTTCTATCTTCAGAAAACTTTTTTTATCCCTTCTTCTAGAACACAGGGGAAAAACTGGTCAAATGAGCCAGTTGTTTTGCTTGGGCTATTGATTCTGCTTCCTTTGGAGGACACATTTGAAATTTATATACTGTTGGATAATTTTTTTTTCTCATTTCCTGTATTTTATGTGGGAACCTTTCTTTGCTCTGAAAAAGTATTTTATTGTTCTTAGGTTTCTGCTTTCTTGAAACATAGTTACACACTATACTGAAAGGGAAAGGTGAAAAAAAGACACAGTGGTAAGTGAAAAATGTCTCATTCTAGAAATTCAAGATCACCCTGAATTCAAGTAGAGATTATGCCTTATCTCTGGGCTTTGCCTGCTTTGCTCTTTTATGACCCAAGAAGCTAAGATAGTAGCACAGTACGTGTTTGTCTCTAAAACATAATGGTAATAGCCATGGCAACGAAATTCTGTTGTAATTTAAACTTTTTCTTTTAAACCAGCTACTAAATGACCTTAGAAAACAATATCCAGGGAGCACTGGGAATCTGGCTGTGCCAAATTAACTGACCAAATTAAGTGCACTCAACAGTTCCAGTTTGAAACATTTGCTTCTTCTTCCTACCTTCTTTATCCCTCCTGCCCCAGATTTACCCACTCTTGAGCTTATTTTACCAATTCAAAACCATAGAGCATTTGACATAAACAATTATGAATAAAGATTGTAAGAATTATATCTGAGATTTTCTCCTCCCCTTTCCTTTTTTAAAAAAAATTTTTTGCCCTCCTGCTGTTTAGAGTGTCTAGCAAATGATTATTTCACTTTTGTAAATTTCAAAAGGGAATAGGATAGAATCTGAATTCTCTTGTACATTGTTCTATCAAGATAGATTCCAATTTATTGTTAAATTTGATGAATGGCAATATAAAACAAGAAAAGAAAAAATATTTTAGATAAGTTTAAAAGGTCTGATTAAACTGGTTTTGTAATGGCTTATATGTCAAGAGAGCACAGTAATATTAGACTTACTCTTCTATTTTTAGCTGCCTAGTTTCTAAAAATACAGAAAACTCTCGACAATATGACAAAGAATTGCTGTTACATTTAAATACCACCCTTGAAAATATGTGGCTTGATTTTGTGGTGACTTTTAAAAATTTTTTTTTACTTTCTTGCATTAGGAAAGGTCTTGCTACAAATCACTGCTTTCACAGATACATGGCAAGCATGTATGATACAGAAGGTGTTCTGGTGGCATTGCTGATGCCCAGCAGAACAGGAAGAAAGCAGAAGCAGACACTGTACATTGCACAGGCTCCCCTGAGAATAGAAGAGAAACATTTCATTGAATGTCACAGCAGCAGATTCCCATGGCTTGATTATGGAAGTATTGAGCCTTCTTCATTCTTTTGGGCTTATTTTGTTTTCAGGGACAGTGGTGATGTCCAAATTTGGCTTTGGTGTCCAAATTTCCTTCAGGGTCTGTGTATCACATGCGATGCTGGACATCTCTGCTGTGGAGATAATTGGTTCTCCTGGGTTACACCAGCACAGGTGGAACTATCCACAAAGAAAATTGTATTCAAGCCTTTGCATCCATATTTCAGATGAAGGGACTACTACAGATGTACAATCTCTAGTGACTAGCCCATCACTCCTCTCACTGAGTCTGTTTCTCTGATAGGTCCTGCATAGGGAACAGGGGAAAAACTGGTACAAGCTGTTGTACTTCTACTTCCTTTCAGTCTTTTCTCTTCAGTATCCCACCTGCAGAAACATGGTTACAGATTTTTTTTTAACCTTCTGAACAATTTAATACTGCTGGTTCTTTAAGTAGTTCTTTACATCTGGAAGATGGCAATCTGCTTCAATTGGTTCTTGAGGGGATAATAAATCTCTGTTACAGCAATAACTAGAAAGACTGGAAGAAATTTTGGTTTTGTGCTCCTCTTCTTTTGTTTTTTGGAAGAGCCTTTTCTCTGCTGTTTGTCTCCTGGTTTTGCTACAGGTTCTAATAAGAACAGAATGATATAGGAGCGAGATCTCAGTAACTTAAGAATTTAGGATTATACAACTTGGGTCCAGAGTGATATCACTCTATCCTCTGAGCCAGCAATAAGGTTTATGACATTCAATTCAACAATTATATTTCAAAACATTAGAATCATCTGCGTAATGTTTCCGCTTGAGCCAATAAGAACAGTTGCTATAAATTCTGTCTTCTATATTTCTTTGACTTTCTAGATTAGCGGTTTCATTCTAACCACCCAATCATTGTCATCACAGTCACACTTCCTCCATCTCTCCTTCCCTGAAGAGACTTATATCTAAATATTAAATTAGTGTTAAGTGGAGAATAATTTGAAATGTCTAGGAAATTAAATTTTAAACACTGATCTAAGCTATTCCGTCTGTGTCAGACATTACCCACATTACTTGAAGCAATTCTGTGTCATCTCACATCATGCACCACCACAGATTACTAGTTTGAATGTGTGATCCTTAAAGACAGGATGATGGGAGAGACAATAATGCCCCTTAGTGCTTTTCTCATCTGCCAGCTCCCCAGCCAATATGACAGAGGGACTGTACTCCACACTGCAGAAAGACCGACTAAAATGAGTCTGTGGTCAATATTTTGTTGCTGTCTGTGTTATTCCAGCTACCTCTTTTCTCCCCTTTCCCAGTCAGTGCGCAATCTTAGGCCTAATATTGTTGGTTTTATGTTATTTTACTCACAGACACTGTGAACTTCATACCTGTAGACAAAAAACAAACAAAGCTTCCCATAATGGGAAAGGAGGGATAGAATCTAGCAAGCCTTGTATTACTGCAAAGGTTGTGCTATCTGTTATTGTATTATAGCAACATCATCACAATACTAATCTTAATTTCATTATTCATAATTTTTTCCTTCTTGGAGAATTGCTGCCTGATTTCATGTAAATATGTGTGTGCTTTTTCACAGTGGCTGCTGTTAAAACCTCACTTTGTTTTACCTTTGTGTATCATATAGTAACAGTAAAGTAAAGACTTAGGATACTCTTATATTTCTCCCCCCGTTATTTCTCGGGGAGGAGAATTTATGATTTATGGTTAACAAAGCATTATTATTGCTTTGAGTGTAGGGAGAGGATTTGACCCAGACAAAGGGCAGGGTAAAGTACCACCAGTGACCTGACCTGGATGTAAAGTGTGGCCCTTCATGCAACTTGGCAGGAACACCTGAGCAGAAGAGGTGGCATGCTTTCCTTCAACTAGACTGTTTGTCTACTTTAGCTGTTTAGGATAGCAATTCTTCATTTGTGTTTTCAGCACAGAGCTACAGCTAGTTTTTCCCAGAGGAAGACAGTACTCTGCATGCCAAGTGCAAAGAAATTGCACCAGTCAATGAGTGTCACTGCGAAGGAACTTTGATAAGGTAATGTGCAATAATATGAACCCCTCTAGATTGATAAGATTTTTATTTCCAGGTTAATAGTCTGATTTTAGATGAAAGGTTATTCCAGACTGTCAAACAATGATTTTAGACCTTTAAACTTAGCTATATCTTGAGTGTACTGTTTAACTTACAAGTTACATTTCCACTTTTGCCTCAGTTTATTTCCATACCTCTAATCACACTGAGGCAATCCATGTTTTCAGGGGTCTACAAAAAGACCAGGCTCTGGGAATTTTTGTATCTTTGGAGTGTAAATTCCTTTAGATGTCTAAATTGATTAATCAATAACAGAAATTTGACTACTTTAAATCATCCTGCTTTTTCTTGTTCGTATGTTTACTAGACCAACAGAAGGAATCAGAAAATACTATGAGATGTAAACAGTTCCAAGATTTCTGAAGAGTCAGGTCTACAGGTCTGCATTTGCTGTATACTCTGGAAACCTGACTTCAGCCAAATATTCTGTTAGTCTGCAGCAGATTGAGCAACTGCATTGCTGTAAACAGCTTCTCAACAAACCAGCTTCTGCAATTTCTAGCCATGCTTGGTTAAAGTAGAGGGTGTCCAAAGCAGGCTCCTTTTGCTCTGCTGGTGTTCAGAAACATGCACATTAGGTAGCTTAGAGAAAGACTTAACTCTTCTGTTTCAGTTATGACTGTCTTTTGAGAAGCTAGTCATGAATTTTGGTAGGTTTTTTTCCCAAAATACTTTGAAGAACAGAACTTCTCAGAATGTCTCCTAAAGAATTAAGCTTCAGCACTGGGCACAAACCTCCTGGCACAGCTCAGAGCAAAAGGCACCCTGGGAATTGTGCAAACTCAGCATCCTTGAGCACTGATGGTTGTGAACTCCTTGATAGACAAAATAAAAGAGTACTGTGATGAAGTTGGTAAAAGCTTTATACCAAACTGTGGCAAGGAGGAGAATATTACATTGTAATGCTACTTAAGTGTTTGCAGAAGTGTCAAACAAAGCTGTTATGCGGTGTGCGCTACTTCAGAGATGGGGAAAATGTTGAAGGAGCTTCTATTTACTCTCTAAAATTTTCTTTAATATGTATGTTCTAAGAAAGGACGGGGAAAAGAAAAAAATGCTGTAATTCATTATGATATTCATTTTCAGTCGCTGCAAAGAAAAAAATCTGGTCACTGACTTTCAAAGTGAATTTATGGTGTCAGCGCATATAATATGGATAAAAGTAATTCAGCACTGACAAAGATTATTCACATAGAAAGAGTTTTGCAATTTCAGAGAGTGGACTACATTCAAAGAAACTTCACAATCTCTTCTGTTTCCAGCCTCAAATGAATGACTTTTCTTTTATTTGCAATTGCGTGCATTCCCCTGATAACCAGAAGGTAGAAATAGGTGCAATATTAGGAAAAGAATGCATGTGTTTACTGTAAAATTTTTAGGGGAGCAGGGGGAATTAAAATTGATCAATTTACTTACACTGATACATACTTATTAATTTCCATCTCTTTTTCTCTGCTGTATCCCCTTCTGCTTAGCTAAAAGAAAAGTGAATTAATATCTCACTAGCTAGTTCACTGCAGCTTGAAAATCTCTGTGGTAAGGAACTGCATGAAGACAATAATGTTTTGACTTTTCCTGTTTCTCTGTGTACTGGTTGAGCTTAGGAAAAAAATTAATGACTGTTTTTGAAAGATTAACATAGGTAGTTTCATTATTGACTTAGGTCATTAATTAAATTCTGCTCAAAATTCAGCGGGTTCATTTGGGCTGCTAACCATATTTGTCACTTACATGGCTAATTCAAATGAGAACTTTATGTGCTGCATTACATGATAAACCACTTCTGTGCTTCTGCTAAGCATGCAGTAACCCTTCAGAGCAGCACCTTCTGCTGTTTGTTGCTTCAGAGAGGGCTGTATTTTTCTGTGGGCTTTCAGTGTCTGGAAGACACTCATATACATCATGGAAAGAAAGAAAAATCGATTTAACAATTTTCTCCAAAAAATACTTTTCCCGATTCGCTTCCCCATCCTTTTCTGAGATGTTTTTAGGTCAGATATTGTTTTTAGGTCAGAAACGTCTCTCTCATCCGTGGCTCAAGGAAATGAGATGTTTGCAGGGAATCTGCTGGAAATTGCATTAGAGGAAGAAATGTTCCTATAAAACTACAAAACAACTGCAGTCCCAGAATAGCAATGAGCTCCATGAAGCCCTTTCTTAGTTACCAGAATTGCTCACCTTCCTACACTAGTCTACTGCAAGACTGTGTATGCCATTTGCTGTCTCGCACCCCAGGGATGCTCCCTGTGTAGTTTAAAGGAGCCCTTCCTGGACAGCGATGGCTAAACTTCACCACCACAAGTTTATAATATAGCTATATTCTGTTCCTTAACTATCCATCATAAGAAAAGAACTGCAGAATTCTAACACCAGCTTATCATGGCTCTGTGGTTTCTGATGGGAAAACAAGTATGTCACGTAAAGGGAATAAAGTGCTTTTCTCTGGTTATCATTCCACTCCAGGCTTTTGTGTTGCAGATTGTCTGGCAGACTCACAATTATTTCCTCCTGCAGCTTCTGGAAATGATCTCTGCTCTAAAGAGAAATATGCCCACAGCAGAGATGGGTTTTATTTGTGGTATTCTTTTATATTTTTCCATTTTACCATTAACTGATTTTTGCTCTCAATCTCTTTAATGTGTAGGAACATAATTTCTGTCAAGACTTGTACTGTGCTCTAGGTAATTGTTGATATGCCTGAAATCTGTGTCCTATTAATATATCCATATTGTTTTTTTTTTTGATGAGTACACTAGACCTGAGTCACCTCACAGACTGCACTGAGGAAATGACATTGCACTTCAATAGAGCAGATCTGGCTGCCTGTGGATGGAGGAATGGATGGAGCAGGTCCCAAAGATGCTCTGATGCAAAGGTGCATACACAGCTGAAATTAATGCTGCCTAAATGGACATTCCTGTTTGATTTGTTAAATTTCATCTCTTCAGGCTATCATGAAATCTACAGTTTGATGTGGATTATGAAATAAAAAATATCGAACACAATTGTTTTTGACTTCCAGTCTGATTATCTTTCTAATGAAAGGGAACAGCAGGCGTTTGAATAGGAGCTGGCACTCTAGTCCATGCTCCGAGAGTGCTCTTCCCCCTCCCGCAGTCCTCGTCCTTGGTGCTAAAGCAGTGGCTGCTCATTCTCCTGAGGCAGCTCCCCTAGTGCCGGCCTTTGAGGCAGCCATCTGGTCCTTCCTCCTGCCCAGTACTGTCACCTCAGAGACACACCAAGTCCCCACCTGCTACACTTGGCCTGAGGGTTGGCTGCTGGCCTTTGAATTGCTGGAAATCTGACTGATTCAAATGGATATCACTAAAAATAAGCCTTTTTTTTTTCCCTTCCCCTGACCAATGTGATTGCAGAGCACATTTCCTTGAGAGCTGGGGAAGAGCACATTGAGCCTGACATCTGATGAAGTGGTTAGTCTCTGGCTAGCATCCTTCATTTGATGAAAAACATCACATGGAAGGTAGAATTGCTAGCTGTTTTCCCTGCAATGCCTCAAATAACTCAGACAGACAGGTTCAGAAATGAGCATTTCCTGCCTCTCCATCACTTCCAACACCACCACAGAACATGTTTATTTTTCAGTTACTTTTTTGAGTGATTTCAGTTGCTTCCGTGTATGCAGCATTATGTCTGTGCTTGTGATTCATTGCATTGCTTATGGTTGTTTAGAGTCTGGAAGTCTCCTGTAAAACATGATTTGTAAATACGTCCTCCGTGTGAGGGAGGGAGGAAGAAAGGAAGGGAGGAAGGAGGACTCCAGCAGTCACTGCCTGCTGCACTGATCAAGTATGGAAGTAGAAATAAAAAAGTCCATCCCAAGAAATTTGTTCTTTATTGAAAGAGCTTAAATGGAGGTTTGAAATTAAGACAAATGGTAAATTATACATACACATGCACTTAACGGTAATGTTACCAACTGTTTGGTTTTAAATCATAGATGCAAAATCAATTCTCCCCACACTTTTGAGAGGGAGGAAGAGCCAGGCAAACTGAGAAATGTTCAGGCTCTTCGCCTCAGCCCTTCTGCCCATTCTAGACCATTGGTCACTTTTTGTCTCTGCTCCAAGCATGTAAGCAGAATTTGGCAGCTAACTGCTGTGAGAAATTCAATGGGTCAGTCCCATATGGCATGTGATGAGAAATACAGGATCAGTGGTTAATCTAGTTTTATATATCTGACTTTGCAATTTATCTTTATGCTTTTTTTCCTGCATATCTTTTAGATCTAACCACTCCAAGAACTGAGGAAACTAATGCTGCTGTAGAGGAATCATATTGACTATATTACCATGGCAGGGTCAATCAACAGTATTGAGTGTTTGAGTTCTAATACACAAATCTCCATCACTGGGTGAGATAACTTGTCATTCTGTTCTCAGAGCAGCCATATGATGAGGACAATATAAGCTTCTGCTAGCAGGGAAAGGGTAGGGAACCTGGTGATCTCTGTCTGCATCAGGGTCTGAAATAGAGACTGCTGTCTGGTGCAAGCCCAAGGCTGTGACTTCCCCTTTGCATTCTCCCTCCCTTTCTCCCTTCCTCCCTCAAGTACATATTCTTTCTGTCTCATCCCAATACTGTGTCCTCCTTCTCTGCTGTGAGATACCATTTTTTCTCTAAATTGTTAGAGCTAGCCTCTTTTTCTAGCTGGGAATAGTATCATGGAAGCAAAAATGGAGATCTGAAACCTGTTTTACTCAAACACATCTGTTCCACTGCAATTTTCATCATCCAGGTGTTTTTTTTCCATAGTCACACAGATCCAGCCACTTGGTCAGCTGCAGCACCTTGCGAGGGCTGAGAAAAACAGTGGCAAGCAGATACCAGTTTAGTTAATTAGGCTGTTTTGGTAATGTGGAAAAAGCAATGCGTTCCCCTCCTCCAACCCTGCTTTCTGACACAGCAGAGTATTTTTTTCCCTGCAATGCTTCCAATAAAACTCAGCCTCAGGCAGAGAACCTGGCAGAGAACCTTTTAGTCCAAATAGTTAGGCAGAGACAACCAAAATAGGGTCTTTTAATGGAAATGTCAGGAGACTGACAATAAGTGATATTACCAGCTCTGTCTACTGCTGTATATATCCAACTTTCCAGTGCACACTGTGCTCACAGGGCAAACTCCGAGGACAGGAACATTTTAACAAGTTTTTCTCTGCAAGTTGCCTACAGCTATTCATCTGTGTTCATTTATCAGCATCTGTGGCAGGATGTAGCATAATGAATGCATGAGTATTATTAAACAATTAGCCAGGTGACATTTTTGGATTTTATATTACCCCCTAGTAAACCTGTAACACTCATACATTAGTTAGTGATGGAGTGTTCTGCTGGGTCTTAGACTGTAAGTCATTATGTTCCATTTTAAACAGTCAAAGAAACAATGTAAAATGCTTAAATGAAATGGGAGAAAGTAGACAAAGACGGACATCCCCAAGAAGACAAGAAAAACTCATACCAATGACCTTCACAAGCTTAGGCTTAGAAAATACTAATGTAGCATAATGGACCTAAAATTCATCAGTATGTGATATAAAAATATGACTATCCTTTTAGTTTAAACCAAAAAGAAAATTCTAGTGTTTGATGGCTACACAAATTCTTCCAAATATCTTATACAAGTATTTCAGAGTTTAATCTCATAAATTGTCATGGCCAAGCCTTAAGTAAAAACGGCCTTCTTTACAGACCAAATGGCAAATAGTCTCTCCCACATTTTAGCCAAACAAATACAATTTGTAATCTACTCCATTGTACCAACTCAGCCTTTCTACCTTTTTAGAGGTGAGTTTTATCACAGAACACCCACAAACTACTCACAGTTAGGAAAATGATACTTGTTTGTTGACTTGAGACTGAAGCAGAGCTGTCATCTTGCCCTCTACCAGCCATTTGAGTCTTTGCCATGTCAGAATATGAAGATTAAGTGTACTAAATGTACATAAGAGCAGAAAACTAAGCAGTGCATTGTTCTAAGAATGAGTGCTTTTTACCCTTCACTGTTTGATAGTAGTGAAGAGAAATGGAAGCCAGTTCCATCACAAAATCCACATGCAGTTAAAGGATGT
This sequence comes from Nicator chloris, assembly GCA_013400495.1. Taxonomy (NCBI): domain Eukaryota; kingdom Metazoa; phylum Chordata; class Aves; order Passeriformes; family Pycnonotidae; genus Nicator; species Nicator chloris. Next base: position 44,560 of record WAAE01009637.1, on the reverse strand, counting down.
AACAATAGCAACAACAATGAGAAGAAATATAGGTGGTCTTGTCTTGTACTACCTATGTTCTTCTGATAGGTTGCATATTCATAAGAACATCCTGTGAGATGATTTGGACTATCTAAAAAGGACCTGGGACTCCATAAACTTTTCCCAGTGACATAAGGCTAGCAGTCCCAAAAGGAGCTCTCAAAGAGGCCAGGTAGAAACATAAGTGTCAGGAACTTACCAATTTCATACAACAGCTGGACTGGAGATGGGAGAATAAGAGCGAAGCTTCCCTGCTTGTTGGAGACTGTGGGAGATGCTCTTCTGCAGCTGTATCTCTTACCTTTCCTGGGCTGCCTGGCTTCTGATCAATCTTCATTTCACACCAGTACACAGGGGGATGAATGGTCCCATGGCACTTTCAGCAAACACAGAACAGGCTTAGCTGAAAGAGTCTCAGATAAATTTCAAGGTGGATTTTTTTTTTAACGTTGACTGGAGGAGATTCTGTGTAATTGATCTGTACAATAAAATTAGTCCTGAGAACATTGCAATTTGAAGATGATATTTAGCTGGCAATCTGATGTTATTGCTTCAGTGCTGCTGGTTGGAGGAAGATGGGCATTTGCCGTGCTCTTCTTGCTCTATATGTCCATTCCCACCTGTGGACTGTTCTAAAGTAATTTTTCAAGCAACACTAAGCCAGACCCCTGGAAACTAATCCTTGATGGATGATGTAATTTGAATGATGGATTCTTGTATCTCCTTCTAGAATAGAGGCACTTTAGCTGTTCTTTCTTCAGATATTTTACAACCAGCAAAAATAATAAAGGAAAGAAAGCAAAGACCTTGAAAACTAGTCACAGTTTTCCTATTGCTATGGAAACAAAATGTTTTTGGTTTTTTTTCCCACTCATAAGTACATGCTATTATGCTTTATTACAAAACTCTGCTAAGGCTTATCTTCTTATGGTGAAGAGCTTTATGTAGCTTATGTAACCTCAATTAAATTGTTGCAGAAGTGGTAAGTCTAAACTATGAAGTAACGTTCTACAGCAGAATTTTAACTTGAGATATTTTGCATACCAGCCTCTGGTATGGTCACAGTTTCAAGGGTTTCTCTGCCTGCCTGAGAGAAACTTTGTGTGGGTTATTTGAAGGCACGAGAAAAACAGCTATAAGTGATGTCTCCAGGAAGCCACTGGAGGTACAAGACAGAGATCTGAAAGACATCTCACTACATTCAGTGATGACAGTGCTTTAGGTATCTCCTTAGATGCAGGCATCCCTCTGGAGATCCCATTACATCCTATTAATCTCACGTCTCTGATCTACTATGCAGACTTTTATGCAGTGCTGGGAGTTCTTTTAGTTTGTTTCCTAGGACTGTCTGCCTCTGCTCTTTTCAATATCCATATATAGACCATCCGTGGAAGGAAAAACCTTTTGCCCTATACTATCAGGTAGGAATTATGTCCTGTCACATACTGCATGAATAGATATTTTGGAAAAATCCTTAAATTAATTTATCCATGTCTTTTCCATGCTTTAAATGCTGACTTGTCTGAAGACCTACATAGAACATAATTTTGATGAATACTTGCCATATGAGGCGGCTCTGTCTAGTGCCATTCTTTGAGCTGGTCAAGCCCAAGTGTATTGGGTGTTCATGGAAAGGTGTTCATAATGGGTGGGATGCTCCTCTGAGGAGGAGCTCAGCCTGCCATCCAAGCTGGAGATGCCTTGATAAAAACATGTCTAAGAAAAGCTTTATTTTCTGCAGGACAGAAAAATACAAACTGAACAATGGTGTCTCCATTTCCCATGTACAATACCCATCAGAGGAAACACACATCCACTATTAACCCCAGCACGTCCCAGGAATGTTTAGAAATATACCTTGAGAACCTTAGTGTGCCAAATCCCAGCTACTGTCTGGATGCTCAGCTGAATCTTGCCCACTCATCTGCCCTAGAGGAGTTTCCAATCTAATTTAGACTCTTTCTTGGAACCTGAGAGGTGGGGGATTTGCCAGAGAGGTCACTCCAGCCCCACTTCCCCCTGAGACAGCTAGGTTTGCCCAGAATTCATGTCATTTAGCGTTCACTGTAAATGGCAAAAAGTAAGGGAAGGCTCAGGATCAGATTGAATACTCCCAACAAATAGCTCTCGCAGCTGCTGTCGATCCAGCTCTCCCTCAGGGCTCATAAACCAGAAACTACTGTTGGAGGGTGGCTGCTGAGAAAGAACTATTTCCCACTTCTGGCTCTAGATTAATCTAATCTCTCTGTTACTGGTGCCAGGCCTGCTGAATCAGCTCCTTTCTCTGCTGGACCAGCGTCTGTATCTCCTGACTTTGCAACTCCTGCGTTATACGTTTATCAATTTTCCAGCACCTTTAAGCACACAGAGAGAGGGGTCAAAACTAAAGACAATATCTTTGTCTTGCATATCTGGAAGTCTTTTGCAAAGCTGTATAGGTGAGAAAATAAAACAATCAGCACATCACAGCTTCCTGGACTTCAAGCAGAAACTGCCATGCAACCCATCCACCTACTGTCACCAGATGCAGGTGCAAGCTAATGGCTGGGGGTTTTCTTAGATGGAGAATAATCTTGCTGGACTGGTGTTTACTGATCATATCAACTCTCACTGATCATCCAGGTGTCAAGCCTCTTTTCACAAGCCTCTTGGAATCCATATGGGAACATACAGCCAGGAAGTTGCACTTCTTTTTCTACCGTAGCGGGGGTAGGATCTCCAAAACCTAGTCTTCCAGAAGGCTCAGCTTGCTCACAAAGGGATAGTTTGCTGACATGTCTTTATCACCCCCACTTCTGTCTGTCATGAAAATAAACTGTCTGGGAAACCAGTACCTGCAATCCTACTTGGGGGTGGACTGTCTGTGGCTTTTTAGATACTGGGAGTAAGCCATAACTCTGTGCCTTAACTATGTGTGTCTGTCATCTAGCATAATATGGCTACTGGGACCATGAATCTGGCTTGGAGACAGCATTACAGAAGAGAAATTATAGGATAGATCTGCCTGTATCCATACTGTCCTAGGAATAAAAACCTCAGATAGTTCGTATTTGGGGTAGAATTGCCAAATGCTGGCCAGTTCTGAGGCAGAGTGAGAAAGAGAGGGACATAGTGCTATGGAAGTGCAGGTGTATCTGGAAGATCTACTGGGGAGGGCTCAATCCAGGCCATCAGGCTGAAATTTTAGAGAAGTTGATTGAAAATGAAACATACAGTAGGGGTTTTAGAGAGTTGCCTATTTGATGTAAATTTCTGTTCAAATTTCTCTCTTTTTGTTTAATGGAGAAAAGACCAGTTCATTAAAACCACTGACTGATTTCCAATAATACTTGGTGACTAATTTTAGCATATTAAAAATCTATGGTGCTATTGAAGTTGAAAACTTTGAACACTAACCATTTTGATTTGTCAAAATATTGTAATTTCGCAGTCTTAACTTAAATGTAGTTCCTTAAATCTCAGCTACACATAAGAAATGAGTCATGAATTTAAATGGAACAGATTAAAGTCTAACCAAAAATATGCATAATTTGCACAAGGAGATACTGATCTTGTCTGTCCTTTATACTGTAGCTATATGTAATACAGCATGGCCGTAACTCTCAGCAGTGCGTGCTCACGTGGAAGAGAAGAGACTCCAGTAAAAATACTGTGTTTCATGGTGAAAGCTCATGCACCTGCAGAGCATGGATTCTTTTCATAATATCTGTGGTTCCAATTCCCATGTTTTCTGTGTTATTTCTAGGAGGGAGTCATTTCACATTCTTTGCCCAGCATACATAGCCTGGCCATTTCTGAAAGATACATTAAAGTGAGACATATTAGGTATGTGCTCGGTAGGAACACAGAAGCAAACAAAAGGGTATTGCTTCAAGGGAGAAAATGTCCCTAAACTTAGGTACCTGAAATTGCATACTTGCCTGGACACACCTAGCTCATACAAATCTTTCTCCTCCATCTCTGTTACTTTAAGTACCTCTTTGTACAGACCTTCCACTGATTTCAAATTTGTCAAGATCTCCACTACCTGGTAACTCCATGCTCCATGGTTTTGTTTGGTAATGGTGGTAATTTACAATATATGTAAATACATGTATGCTCCTGGTGTGTGTAAATATATATTATATATAAATTCCAAAATCCTGCCTTTTGAAAATTTCAGTAATATGCTGCCAGGATACTGGCTGTGGGGAAGAGAAATGTGGGTGTTTCAGGGATCCTTCCCAGCAATCTCATAGTTGCATTTACTCTTCCATGGTGTAGCATGTCTCTTCCTAAGAGCCAGTCTCCAGTGTCTGCACAGGCCCTGGGGACATGAAGAAGCAAGAGGCAGGGTTTCAGGTGCACCAGGCTGTTAAGTAGACCTTGCCACACAGAAAGAAGCTGCTTGCACATTCATTCTTATACTTACTTTTAAAAAATGCATATAATATTGCAGAAATGCTTATGTATAATTCATTATCTTCTTTCCTCAGGTCTGCTTTTCCATTTGTTGACATAGTACTTATAGATAGAAGATTTAATGTTGAGCTCTGACCCATTGGTTCTATGTTTCATACAGTGAATCATAAGCTTTGTTTCTCCAAATAAGAAGGGATCATCTCACTTGTTTTTTTAGGACTTACTCTGAGCAAATTATCTTTGTGGTTTTACCACTGACCTGCTGTCATCCTAAGATCTTTATACGATAAAATATTTTTCTCACACAACTCCCATGCTGCTCCCGGAAGAGTCATGTTAGCATATGTGAATGAACTTTTGAGGGTGTAAGTTGATTCTCCTAGTCCTTTTTAACTTTGGTGCGGAGTTTTCTTTTTTTAGGTTATTTGGATTTTTTCCCCCTCTTTACTTTTTTTCTTCTTTTCCTTAATCTGAAACATTTTCTCCTTAATGTGCCTTATTTTGACTAATAATATTTGTAGTCTTAGTTGATGCTCTTCTTTTTTCCCCACCCATTTCACCCTTGACTAGTCTTTCCTGTTGGCCAGTTTCTCTCTTGTTGGCCTAAGATGAAATCTGCTAATGTGAGAGCCTACGAAAAGAAAGAATGTTTATCATAAAATGGCAGAGTTGATGCTGGTTGGAAAAAGTTACGGGGATGAGGAAAGACAAGATAAGGATCTGTAACATGGCAAGACTGAGAAGATTCACTGCTCATGAAACCACCAAAACAATGTTGTACACAGGGGATGAAATCATATGGAGAATGACTTTAATTCCCCCTCTAAGGTGATCTCCTACTAGGTAAAGATATTAAGATGAGCAACTGAAAAACATATGAGAGAAACCTGCTGTGCTTCTCACTTCAAGACAAAAAACACATTCTTGCAGAATATCCAACTGTTTTGTTTTGCTTTTTAAAGTATTGTTTCCGTTTGTTGATTCTCTTTTACAGCTTGTATCTCCTGTGCATTAGTTAGACTTGTACAGTTTTCTTCCAGCATGTCTGTAGACAGTGAAGAAGGGCAAAATCATCCTTGAGGCCCAAAAGAAAGTGATATTGGATTACCCCAGCTGAGCTGGGGAGATCAGTCAGGAAGGCACTGAAGCGAGGTAGTTAGCAAAGTGCTCTAAGAAGGTGGTAATACTGAAAGTAGGGCTGGAGACACACATGATGCTCATTTGGCCGGAAGCAAAGTTGATATTTTATGGTGGTGACCTTTACTTTTTTATAAAAGAAGGGGGAGAGCAGCAGCTTTCAATGACACAGTGAAGGAAATGTACCTGACTTGTAATGCTGAGACATGCCCTATGAAATGACTGTCAGGTGAAAACTGGAACTGAAAAGAGATATAGTGAAGTTGGTCATTTAGTTAAAACATCAGCTTAACACTTTTATAACAGAGAACAGAACCGATGAACTGGTGAATGATTATTGATGGCAACAGCAGATGTAAGTTTAAGGGTCCAACATGCAACTGTCCTTTGGTATGGTTAGTAAGTTATTCTCTTATTCTCTAGGTAATATTAAAGTCCAAATGACTGTCCATAAAAAAAATAGGAAGTAGTATTTTCATACCACCTACCCAGGTACATGAATTTATTTACTGTGGCTTTTAAACCTGGAGGAGGATTGAGATTACTCAATTACGGCTGATAGACCTTTAGTCTTTGCATGATCTTTAGAAGAATGGCAACAAATCTTTGCCATTTTCAGGTTTCTTAGGAGACATATTAATGAACCTTTACAAGGTGCAAGTGCTGGATGATGTGATCTTACACAGCCTGCCTTGTCCTAAGGCATGTCTCCGTCCATTTCTATGTTCATGCTACTTGCTATACTTTCTTTTTCCTTGTGTATGTGCATGTTTAGAACAAATAGGGAGCCTTCATGGATGACACTTCCTGGCACACCTATGAAACTCATAAACAGTGCTGCTGGCATTATTCATTGCTCTAGGACACCTTAATGAGCAAAAGTTAGGGGAAAGGCTTTCTAGGGTAGCCACTGCGTTCATGTAGTGTTGTGTCTTGCACAAGACCTGTGCTTGTGTTTTGGCTTTGATAGGCTGAAAGGCAGGATCTTAAAGCCATGAGGCAACTGAAAACCCAAGGATAGGCTTTCATTTTGTTCAGGGAGGATCTCAGCCCTGCTTTAGCAGGTGTCTGTCATGCCAAAAATCCATGAAGGACAAGGGTCTGCAAACCTTGTGTGTCTCCGTGCAAAGTGTGGTATTGACACAACTCAGGTATCTTCAGTGAAGATGCAGCTGGGGTTGGTGGAAGAGCATCATTGATCCTGGGGATCTGGCAGAAAGTTGTGTGATCCTACCAAAATGCAATTTATACACAGCCTATGGCCAGTTCTGGTGCCTTCATAGATCATTGTGTCTGAATGAGTTGATCTTTAATATGGCATTTCACTTCCCTTGAGCTTCTAATACAGCGCTTAAGTGAAAAATGAGCAATAAAGCTGATAGTAAAGAAAACAAAGCCAGTCTCAGAGCACTATTAATCTTTCATGGATTACCTGATATAAAAAAGAGATTAAATGTATATATTAGCTGCAAGAAGATGTTGTTGCACTGTTGCAATGTGTCCTGCTCTAAATTTAAGGACTTATATTAACCCTTAGAAAACAAGTTTTTGTAGTTCAATGACTAGAGGAAGAGCAGCAGCAAGGACAATAAGTTGGATGACTAGAAAGTCCTGATTAGGAGGACTTTCTTTCATACTTGGAGAAAATTCTGTAGATCCCTCTCTATAGTGCTCACTGAGGGAAGCAGTGGTTAGGGAACTGGTGAATTATTACTGTGAGAAGTAATCTTTTGTCTACATTTGGGACTTTGAGTTGTCCTTGCTTCCTTTGAATATTACCATAAAAGCTTGTCATTAATTTGGTGGCAAGCAGAAGCTTTACATCAAGGGCTTGAAAAAATGATCATTGTCCCAATTAATTTTGAACTCAATATTCATCTCCAGAACACCCTCCAAATAGTAAGAGGAGAACGAGATCAAATAAGCATTCCAGACATAGGATTGCCTTTCACTTTGAGCTTCCGTGTGGAAGATCCTCTCTTTCTGTGAACAGCTTGTTGCAAATTTCTTGTAGTTCAACAGGCATGCATCACTTGTTTATTTTCACTTCAGTAGAGGGAACATATGCAGTGATTTGAGGCAGTAAGGTCTCACTACAAGAATGAAAGCAGATCACACACTACAGATATCATGCATTTAAAATCAAATCAAAATCACATTCTGTTTGAGGTGACAGTGCAAGTATTTTTTGTAACTACATCTCTGTTTAACTACTTTTCAAACCTAAAATTATATGCCAAGACATGGTACAGCAATCACTGGCTCCATGTGGACATAACCAAGTGACCCTTGTGCAAAACTTCCTTTTCTTCGAATCATTGTTATTGTACTTTCAATTTTATTATGGCTAAATCAACAGCTTTAGGAAAAACGCTCAGCTGGGAGATGTACAGCATGTCTTAATGCTCTCAATTCCAGGCAGCTGCTGTTTCTTACATCCTCATCTTACTTTCAGTAGAAGCCAAATGTGTCCATTTCGAAGAATTCAAAGGACTTTACTGAGAACTCTACTTTGAATTAAAAAAAACCCAAAAACAAAAACAAAACCCCAAAACTAAAAACAACCATCCCAGCCTGAAACATTTGCTTTTGTCACTTTTCTAGAAACAGCCTAAGATTGTTGCTGTCCTGTTGGGCAATGTAGGTTATTACCTTATTGTCAAGTGTCAATTTTGTACTGAAGTTCTAGCTGGAGGTATGGTAGAAATAGATTTAAGTTGGACATATACAGAAATCCTATGATATATATGAGAAGCAGGTATCTGCAATTAAAATAGAAATCTGCAATTTCTGTGAATTCTTTTAAGGGTGAGTAAATGACACTGTACTTCAGATTGATAGGCAGAATTATTCCATATACACCCCATATAATTTGGTCTTTGATAATTTTTTTCCATAAATATGGAAAAAGGTAATATACTACGAGACTAACACAGCTAGCTTTACATTAATTGTGTTCCAAAACATTTTGTGGTTTTGGATAACATAATTAATGAGGGATATTTACTATAAATGGATGATTTGCAGAAAGAAAAATGCATAACTGTAGTTTAAAACTATATAACTATATGTATTTTGTTATAGCAGTTAGGAATGCAGTGAAATAAATTCTTAAACCCTAAATGATTTTTTTTTTTTTAGATTTTGTGGGAATTTGAGAAGTAAAGAGGAGCATCCCTAGGCTTCCATTATTGGTCACTGCTTGAGCCCAAATATCAGGTTAGAAGGGCTTTTGGTCCCTTGACTTGATACATCCCTTTATAAGGCTTTAAAAAAGCAGTTTAAAAAAAAATTTTTTTTTCTCTTTTATGAAGTACGAACTCAATTTCAATTTGCAAGGATGTAGCCACTCTTTCAGTATAGAAACAGTTGGGAGGCATAATAATGCTCTAGTATAAAGAAGAGTGAGTTATAATTTTATGTTGTAAATACATGGACTCATTTTAAAGGATGTCTTTTGGTCTTATACAATAAAGATAATCTAACTGCTGTTATACAATAAAGATAACGGAGCCCCTATTCTCAGTGTATCTGAAATTCATTCATTTTTGAACTTGCATGTTCAAAATCTACTGTATTATTATGGTGTAAATTTGACTGCAGAAGGAATGAAACATTTTCTCTTGTGTGTCACTACCGTATTTCTTTTTCCGGATTGCAAGAATCCTAAAACATTCTTTTAATCTCTGGAGGACTTCAAAGATTAAGGTCAAGTGATCATGCATGATCACTTGCTTAAGTAAAAGTAGCATTGAGCTATTTATTTTTTACGGTGTTATTTGCCATACTAGGATTTACAACAAATAGCCTGCTTCTGCAGTTTTAATTAAATGTGACTAGCTTAAAATGCAAAAATGATAAACAGGAATTACAAATTGTTGTTTGCCTGAGGATGGGATTTAGAACTTGTCACTTAGAGACACGTTTTTAACTTTAGATTGGCTGTTTCAATACATGGAATATGAATTGAACCCAGAAGAGTTACTCAGTCACTTGTGGGCTCATGGTGTTGAATAAATATTGAAGGACACATAATAAAAAATTTTGACAAGCATTCCAACCTTTGCAGCCTATAAAGGTCTTGCTTATAAAACCAAGGTGGCCTCAGTACACCAGTTTCCATTATGCAGTCAGCCAGCTCTGCCAATGGAACATTGACTATCATATTGGCATTGTCAGAGAGCTTTGCTTTAGAAATGATTTGCAAACCTTGTGGTAATGGGGTTTGCTTGCCAGAAGCGGGGGTCCATCTTACTGTTAAAACAAGAAGGAGGCTGTGCCATGGGTGACTCTCTGCTCAGCATTGTGGAGGATCCTGTAGTTCATCTGTTAAGCACCTTATTTTTGTAACTGCAGATACGGATACGTTTTTAATCATTTGTCTGCTAGACCTTCCTCCGTGTCTCCTTCAGCAGTGAGAGTTGCAGTCTCACGTGGGTCTCAGCCTCATATCCTATGAGACAGATCTCAGTCTCATATCCTGTCTTCCATCTTGAGCTATGCCCTGGTATTGCAGATGACTGGTCGATTCAGAGATGATGCCTTCTGTAATTATAATTTTTCTCTAAGAAGTATAGTATATAGTCTAACTTGCATTTTTTCCATTTTACTCACTGTGGATGTGGGAGTGAAAACCTGTTCTTATTATCTCATATCCCAAGCATATTAAGACCCGGATTCTATAATTGAATTCTAAATATCTAAGCTACTGCAAAAGTTTGTGTCTCTCATGACTTTATATGGTATCTCAACATATATTTGGAGAATCTCAACAAAGATTTCCTTCTTGGGTTTATTCCATATACAGCTTCCCGCTATTATTATTAAGATCAAAATTCTCTTTGTGGGAAAAAAAAGCAACATTTGAAAACACAAAAAATTCACAACTTCACTGCAAAACTTTAACAGCATTTTACCTCCTAAATTTTTAATCTAGATTGTCTTATTGCTCAGCATTAATGAAATAAATAATGACCTAGCCACTGCTTCTCCATGCATTATTTTCTTGCCTGTAATGTTGCCAGAATCGTTTGTGTGCTCCAGTTCCCTTTCTTGTGCAGTGTGTGAACCCTTGGGTTCCAGAAGAACTTTGCCCATTTATATGTGAATATTTAGTGTTTTAGTTACTGTGAATATGCTAATATTTATAGTTTCTTGTTTTATTGTTCTACATGTAATCACAACCATATTTGTTACATTGGTTTTGCCATCAGATACCCCCTAAACAGTTCAGGGGTATCTGATCCCAGAACAAGGCATAACATGCCAACTTTATAAATCTGAAAGGTTGAATTATATGTGCACAGATTGTAAAGTCCACAAATTGTAAAGCTCTCTAAAATAAGCTTTCTGTGTCTATTATCTTTGGCTCAGAACATTTTAGGAAAAAAATTCCTAAGTTTTCTTAATAGAGAAAGTCAATGACTTTCTGTATGTAGCTGATCTTTCTTCTCCTTTTCCTTATTCTTCCTATTGTACTTATTGCTTCACTCCAGTTTTTCAAATAGTGCTGCAGTCAGACTGAGTCACTGGCCAAGGACAACTACTGCCTGATACTGCAAGAGCAAATAAGGAAAACAAAACCAAGAAAAAAAAATTCAATTTGTTTCCTAGCAGAGACACAAATCTTTAATAATGTTTTCATTGATTACACTTTCTTGCTCAGCATTTACACTAACAGAAAAATTATTACAATCTGTAATGCAGGACTCAAGCACTGATGAGTGGTTTACTGCATCTATGAGCTACTTAATTAGAAGTAATTATTCATAGACTTCCCCTGTGAAAGACCTCGTTATTACAACAACCATATCATGTAGATTGTTAGTGTTTTCTGAAATACCTTGCCTAAAGGGGCTGTGGCAACTGCTTGTGATTTTAGTCTAGAAAAAACAAAGGTTAAAAAGAAGCCCTGAAATGTGGTCGTGCAGAATTTTCCCACTGCTCTGCATCAAGGCAATGCAGGAGATTGCACAGCCTGGTGCACAGCCCAGAACAACTCCTGCACAGGAGTTGGGGCAAGGATATGCTGCTGCCCAGGTAGCCTGTGATGGAGGCTCTGTTCCCAGGGAGGCTGTGGCAGGACCTCAGGAAGCAGACTGCAGGACTCACATCTGGGAGAATGGGAGCAGGTGAGTGACAGCTCTGTCCTCAGGCAGACCTCTGCAGACTGCCTGGGGTGTCAGGCTGAAACCTTTCGGGAAGGTAGTGCTTTTTTAGAGAATGTCAGGTATTGCCAAATGGCATTTACTCATGCTAGCAGAAGTTAACTTTTGGGAGGCAAGAGGATGACAGCAAGGGCAGCAGGTTCTTTGAGGGAGCTGGAGAGCCAAGGATGTCTCATGGAGTGTGAGAGTCCTCACAGTGAAAGCCATGAAAATTCCTGGCACTGCACACTTTCCTTGCAGATCCAGATGAGATGCTGAGTTTTTTAGAGCACCACTACCTTAATCAGCCCAGAACATTTTTCCTTTTTGATGTTACAATATCCGAGGCAGGAAAACCAGCATCTATCCATCTGTTCTTGGAAATGAAGCTAAGTTTACCTAAGTGGTTCTGTGGATTAACTAGAATCATGGAGAAAGATCTCAACCTGTCTAAGCAGTAAATGATCTGAACTGCTTTCTGCATTGAGATTGATGATGGCTGTCAAGTCAAGCTGCTGAAGTATCTCACTTAGACTTATTATTAGGGGTGCAATCTATTGACTGTTCAGGCTGAGTTTCGTCTGGAACTAACTTTAACTCTCTGGAACATAAATGTCTTGTAAGGACAAAGCCCTAGCTGGCTGTGGTGGTGATTGCTAGATTGCTGCCTATAAGCTTAGTGCTACTGGGGATGTGAAGGTAAGAGTTACAGTCACACAAAAATGCAAGTCGCAGATATGTGGGGATGGACAGAAGGAGAGACTTGAGGAAGAAGGGGAAAGGAGGGGAAATGGATCAATCCCCTTCCCTTGTTCTGGAAAGAACATAAGATACTTTGTGCAGTTAGCATTGTTCATTTAACAGAAAACATTTAAACAATTTCTAAGTTTTCTGTGAAGTTAGTATGAAATAACAGTGCCTAGAATAGCACACCTTTATTAATTCTGAAATTGTTTCAGTCCCCCTTTTCCTCCCACTCCACACATTACACAGACACAGTCACTGCTATTTTTATGCTTAACTCCCAGTATATCTGAAACTGAACAATGAAGAATGTTCATATAATAGAATCAGGAAAAAAGAATACATGCAGTATTGAATTCTACTTCAGTTACACAGGTCTATAGCATGTCCCTTTTAGCTCTGGATTGAAGGTGGTTCAGCTGAAGCTAATAGCAGTCCTTTAGCTTTTTCAGTATTTGAAAATACAGAAACGAACAAATTTCTATTGACTTGACTGCATGAAATATTGCACAATCATCTGCTTTTCACAGGAGTAGATGTAAAGCTGTAGAGTTTTGTCCAAGCCTGTCATCTTGTGAGAAGAAGCAGATTTTGCCCGAGAGCTCTTGGCGTGGTGAAACTTCGAGGGTCTGAGCCCAGACGATTGGACTTTTAAGTTTCTTTGGGACTCAGCCCCGATGGCAACTTGATAGAGAGAGGCAGCCTTGATCCAGTTGTCCAGAAACAGAATTTTAATAATGCAAATATAACAAGGAATAAGGCGTCCACCATATATGCAGCAAACAGTAAAAAGGCAGTAACAAGTGGCAAAAAGCATGAGGCTAGGCTCAGACAGGGGTATTTATGCATCTCGGTCTGGGAGGAGAGTTAAGGCAGGGTCTGAGGGAAGGGTCTAATAGAGGAGAACAATTAGGATTATTAAAATTTCTGCACTAAAAATCAACCTATGGTAACACAAAGAACTGGGAACTTTCTAGCAACCATTTGCGTAAGAGAGCACCTGAGTCAGCCTCTTGCTTGTTGCGCTTGAAACAGGCTTTCCCAGGGGATGATTCCAAGGTTTTCTTCTTCCTCGGAGGAATCACCTCTGCGCCGTGGGGTTGCCGTGTGTGGCGGGGACACAGAAGAGGTGGCGGGTGTGCATCTGGAGCTCGGCAGGCGCATTCCCTGGGCCACGAACCCTGGCGTGGGGGGCTGCGCACACCGCGCGGCACGGGGAGCGCAGCCTGAGGAGCCCCAGCACCGTCCCCTCTCTGTGACCAGACCCAGCCCGACTAGGTGTCATGTCTCTAAAGGAAGGGCTGCCTGCCAGAGAAAGGGAAGAAACTGCACAATCACTCCCATGTTTCTTTCTGTGAGCTGGAGTGGGGATGAGTTCAGCAGAATTTGATCTTGTGGGATTTTGTTTGCCCTAGATATTTGGGAACGGTCGTCTGAGGCAGAGCTAATAACCAGTCAAAACAACTCTTAGCTTCACACAGAAAAAGTATTTGTGCATTTGCCTGTGACTGAAATTGATTTCACTTACCGTGAGTCAAATATGAGTCATGATGAATAGAACCATAATTCACAATTGTCTTGTGATTATTTGCTCTTTCTGAAAGTCCTGTGTATATGCTCGGCAACTTTTTTTGCTAGTGTATCAATATATTTTAACCTGTAATTATACTTTTCAACCACCTTTTTTGTTGTTGTTGTTGTTTTTACTGTATGTGATATTATCTTCACTACCTTTGTTCTGCAACTACTCATAACTCACCATTTATACTGCCATAAATCAAGCTAGGACTGTTGTGAGGGGTCAAAGTACAGTTTTGGCCTAAGGTAGGATAGGGCTGAGTATTGTAATAATAAGATTAGACAATATTTCAGTCCCCACTTTGAATACAAGTGTATTTACTGGCATTGGGTTTCACTATGTACATTCCTTCTTAAGGAGCTGGAAAATCAACACAGCCATCTCTGTGTTAGGAAAGGAACGTGGGTCAAAGCTGACATGACCAACAGGCCTGGGGGGATAAGAGAACAAACATGCTGTTTTGTGCCGGTGTTTTACGTAATCGTAGAATTTGTAGAATGTTAAGGGGTTGGATGGGACCTTAAAGAACATCCAGTCCCAACCCCATCTGCTGCCATGGACAGGGACACCTCCCACTAGACCAGGTTGCTCATGGGCTTATCCAACCTGTCCTTGAACTCTGCCAGGGTTGGAATGTCTGCAGCCTCTCTGGCCAAGCTATTACATTGCCTCATCATCTTCACAGTAAAGAACTTCCTCCTTATTATTTAACCTAAATTTCCGCTCTTTCAAATTTCACCTATTACTCCTTGTCCTATCACTATGAAATGAAGTGAAATTAATATGATTGTCACTCAGGAGACATCTGTGTTGACATTCTGAATGCATGACAATGGCACTCAGTTAACTCTGAGTAAGTAACACTCAGTTTGATAGATTCCACTTCCCCTAGAAATTTCATTTATTAAGGAATTTGGTTTTTACTGACAAATATCTGATTTTAAAATGTGTCTGACTAGTTAAATTGAGTCTTAATGAAAATGCAATATTTCCAAATGTTGTACTGTTCCAGGACTGGAGGATCACCCTACTGTTTTTTCACAGTGTCACATGTAATGGTGTTAAACACAGTCTGGGAATGAGGTGACTTTATATCTTTTTTAAATCGTAGGTCAGTGCTCACGGATTGAACCATGTGATCATTTCTTGTCACATTCTCTTTATATCATAGGCCATTATATTGCTACCATTTTCTGGACCAAACCCAGTAATTTGGGTGTTCCTGAGAAGTATCCAACTTGATTTTAGGACATTACTAGGCATTTGGTTTCAGTTTCTCATATTTCATGGTGTCTGAATTGGGCTGGACACAAAATTGTCATGTCTAAATAACATGACAGTGGGCCTGGTTTGAGATCCCTGGGGTAGTTTTGAGCAAGCTGGCCCATGCTCACTCTGTAGGACAGCCTTATGCTGAAGTACGAGCACAGGTCCTGGAAGCAGTCGAGGAAGAGATGACACATGGAGCAAACAACCCTTGTCTTTCAGCTGGGCATGTTTGCACTGTGCTGCTGCGGTTGTGTGGCTTCCCACTGCCAGCTTGACAAACAAACACTGGATAATGCCACGGCCAGGGCTGCAGCATGGCCACATTTTTCTGCTTGAGTACTTTCTCCAATAATGAATAATTTCTTTTACTCTCCCCTGCAGTGGAAACAAGCATGCAATGCATAAAAGCATGCACCTGAATTTTGTTAACCATATTCTAAGACCAGGTTTATTGCTACTGGATCCACTAGCCTGTATTCTTTTCCCAAAAATCTAGATGAATTTTTGAATCTAGTGTTGCTCAGAGATATTTTTCAGATTTACTACTTTTCTGATTTGTATGTTTTGGCTGAATAAGTTGTACTAATTGTTTCTAGATGTAAAAGACTACATTTTGCAAAGTTGAAAAGTTGAACTGTGATTTTGAGATTTGGCTTCCACACAAACCCTGTCATGCCCCCTCAGCAATTTGTTAGCCCTTTCTTCATCTTTTTAATACGCACCTCATTGATACTGTGTAATACTGATTTCTAGTCATATTTTGTCATGTTGCAGTACATCAAATACCTTATAAAGCTGTGTGGATTACATCTGCTTAGTTATTTTTAATCATCAAAGCTTATGCTCTTAAGAAATGCAATTAGATTTGTTTGACAAAGCTGATGTATTTCCCATGTACCATGTTGACTGACTGACTGATTCCCACAATTCTTAATCAATTAAATCATATACCATTTCGTCCTTGATTTTATCTAGGACTGAGGTCAAAAGAGCAAAATTTTGCTCTTTTTGAATCCTTTTCTTTTTCTGTTTGGTAAATGCTTCTTACCAAGAATCTCATAATAGTCAGGACATTTGTATACAGCAGCTTGGGAGTTGAAAATGCATTAATTAGTATATTATAGCAGTGACACTTATTATTTATTATGCCATCATCAGAGAACACAATTAAGTTATTGTAGAGTTGCTATGGTTTCCAAAGGAGATACAGTGCAGACTAATTACCTCAAGATGCCAGATGGTGCTGCATAATTCCTGAGCAAATGCCTCATCACCTCTGCCTCTCCATGTTTGTATAGTAAACAAAACATGAATAAAATGGAGGCTGAGAATGTAGTGATTTCCCTTTATAGGTCTCCACAGGTTTGTGTTTGCCCTGAGCATATTTACATTCTTCAGACTATACTGTTTAAATTTCTCCCATCTGTGCAAATATCCTAATGAATGAACGGCAAAAAAGCATGTAAG
Source organism: Nicator chloris (assembly GCA_013400495.1). Taxonomy (NCBI): domain Eukaryota; kingdom Metazoa; phylum Chordata; class Aves; order Passeriformes; family Pycnonotidae; genus Nicator; species Nicator chloris. The sequence continues at coordinate 27,796 of WAAE01009637.1, read as the reverse complement.
AAAACTCTGCTGCTGGACATCCTGACATGAAATGTTTCATCTGCGCTATACTGCAGTGTCAGTATTGTCTGTCACATCTATCCCAAGAGCAGGGCAGATAGAAAGATACTTTATCATGTCTGCAGGGCAAGTAAGCTCTGATAGATACTTTAAGCAGAGTCTATACCCAGGATTTCTGCTTAGCCTAAAAACTTTGCAGATCATGAGGACATCCTGCACTGCAGCAATGCAGATGAACATCATTTGGACTGCAAGCCTGTAGGGTGCTCCACAGAGGAGAGTACAGGCAATCATTGGGAATCAAAAACATTACAAAGCTTAAGGGCATTGATGTTTGAGGCCACTCAGTCTTACAGACAAGCTTTTTTGTAGATCTGTGCCTGATCTCATGACTGCTTTCTTTTATCTTTCAGTGATCACAGTTTAACTGGATATCTGCAGAACCTTCCCTTATACAACCTGAGAGGCAGATAGCAGTTGAGCTCCAGGTCTGCATATGTAGTAAGTATCAAACTATAACTTTGCCATCAAGGGATGCAACAAAATATAAGGTCACAAAGAAAAATCTTTGGGATAGTGTGTCAGAGGGACACATGCCACAGTTCAAAATTTCTGTCTGTCCATAACATCAGTGTGTATAACCTGAAGCATCAAGTCGATACAACAAATAGGTCAGGCTTTGGGCAAAGGCTTTTGTGCCCTGCTTCTGCTGCCAGTATCATAGGATTGCAAACACGTGGCCATAAGAAACAACCTTTTAATTTAGTATATTTGGTATATATTCAGAGTTTAAATTCAGATTTGCAATGTCGTTGGTCTAAGAAAACAGCCATAGAAAAATATAACAGCAGATGTTTCCCTTCCAAATTCAGAGCTTACCTATACAGATTGCTTAGGCTTTTCCAGATCTTTGCAGTTATCTAAGTGATATTTCACTTCTAAAAGCTCCATGAGGCTTGGTTTTCTCTAAGCTGGTCCAAGCTGTTGGGACTCTGTGTTCTTTTAGGTACTCTGCAGGGTTTCAGTGATTCCTGCTGTGGAGAATCTCATGAGCACAGCTAACAGAGGCAGCTGCACACATGGCAGCTCTGCTTAGGGAGCTTCTGGGTCTTCCCCTGACAGGGGACAAGATCCAGGATCAGTGATAATGGCTGTGAAACCCCTGAGAAACTTAGGGGTGCCTGCTCTTGTCAGGTAAGGACGAGATAAGAGGAGATAAAAGGGTGCAGTGTCCACACCTAGTGCGAAGGTAAGTGCAATCTCTGGAGAAGCGAAAGGATGGAAGCTGGTGACTTCTGGCAGCAAGAGGAAGGATCCTACACTATCTAGAGGCGTACAAGTGCAGATAGGTCCACTACACTCAAAGGTGAAGAGGAGCCAGATACGTCTTCAAGCAAAAGATCTGGCCTGCCTCTGGCTCATAAGGAAGAGTTTGGTCAAAGGAAAGGAGATGCAAGAGCGGCAAAAAGGTGGTTGTGGAAATAGAATAAGTTGGAATAAGAGGTGATATCAGGTAAGGAACTCGGGAGGGGATGAATCTTCTGATGCCAGGAGCAAAGATATCTACAAACAGTGAAGCTGACTTGTAAACTGAGATCTTGGCCCATCTTCTGGGGTGCTGGAGGGAGCTCTCCTAGAAAACCCACAGAGCTTTGCATCATGTCTATGTCTGAAGGACTTGGTGTGGGGTATGGTAAAGATAAATGGACTTGCAGCCGTGTACTAAGTGGTGGTTGGAGGAAAGGGGTGATAGAGCTCTAATTCAGATAGTAGTTTTGTGTGTTTCATAATACTGGAGTGGTGATAGCTTTAAAATTGTATGCAATAATTATCCAAAATTATGCAGCTAAATCAGTAATAGCAATATGCCTATTATTTAATTATATTATTAGGCAATTGCTTTCTTAGCTGTGTATTGCTAAATCAGTAAATGCTTAATCATCATTTCAGTATTATATATTTCAATCCTGCAATTTAGAGAGTGTGAGTTTGACCCATAAAACAACAGTGTCCAAAGGAAATCATACGTAAACCAGCAAAAATGTAAATATCAACTCTTACTTTGCAGTGTTGGACTTGAAGTACAAAGTGACTCTCTGCCTTGTCAGATTGTTTGAATATTTAAACAAGAAATTAGTTTAATCAATGGGCATTGCAATCATTGCCTCAGTTCAAGGTACATTTGTAAATGTAATTTAGTTTCTTATTCCTGCATAACTTTTGTTTTGTTCTTGATTTCAGCAAAGGAAACAATAATTGAAATGCCCAGATCAAATGAAATACTACACTTTTCCCCTTAAAAAACTAGGCTCTCAGGAACACTGAAGGCAGATAACTTCCTCAGGTCAAACTGTAAAAAAAAGCACTGTTAAAGTATCAGCCAATTCAATAGGAATATGTATGTTTCCCAAGATAACACATGAAGCTCTACAGTTAGTTTGAGGATTATACATATAATTCTGGTGTAATAAAACTATTTTATTACAGGACCCAGGGAGGTATGAAATCACTTCTTGCATTACACCGTCTATTGATCATGAAACAGCAAATTGCATGGTTTGAAAATTTGGTGGGAAATGACTTGGCTGTGATCTATCTTGTTCCAGTCAGAGGAAATATGCATTTCTTTTATATAGCTGATAAATCAGGACTTACTGAAAACAAATATGTATATTGCTGAAAGTTTACAAGCTAGACAGTCTAAATAATAATTTTATTTTACTGTAAAAAGTAGTGTAGAGATTCCAAGGAAGGATCAACAAAAGAGATCAGAAAGAAGCAGGCAAAGTGTCAAGGCTTGAGTGGTGGGGAAGCAGATGAACAGGGGGTCAGAGCAGTGGAGAAAAAAAAGGACTGTGAAAGCTTTGCTTAATATGCAAATGTTTCTGCTCTGACTGCTCTATTTGCCAGGAATTTTGAATTTGATTAAAAGGCTTTCAGAGAATTTGCCATAATAAAATATTTGCTTCTAATGAAATCATTGCATATGAAACTAATGGAAATTTTAATATCAATTAATATCTTTCTCACTTCGCTTTATTTTCTTGTTAACAGTGCCTGTAAGTTAGAGGAAAATGTTTCAAGCTGAGAGAAGTTTGGACAGAGAAAGGGAGGTAGAAGGACTTAAAATTTGACACTGAAACACACATGCAAATAGTTTGTCATATTGAACAACACATGGCAAAGAGGTTGTGAGACATGAAAAACACATCAACACGTGTTTGTTAAAAATGAAAGAACATCAGCGTGATTAATTTACTGTAGGGTGAAGTGAGACTCTTGACTCCAGCTGACGGCACCAAATTCAATTACTGTGCACCAAGGAAACCTATTAGCTCTTGAAATTTGTCATCTCATATGCTGGTTAGTGTAGTCTTATGAAGTAAGGGCTGCAACTATGCATCAACAGAAACAATCTTATATTTCTTCCAAAAAGAAAAACAACAAGACACATTCATGCATTTCATTTCAGTGAATGTTCATGTGTGTACATCCACTCCAGCTGTAGTCACATAAAACCAAAACTGGATTTAACATTCATGTTTATTCAAATCAATTATTTATCAATATAAACCAGCATTTTACAACACATATGGATTTTGTGCAATACAATCATGATGTTCTTGTAAGTTATATCATGACACTATATGCTGCTGACTTTTATCTCAGAATGAACATTTTTTCAGGCCTATGAATGATATCAAATGATAGGTTATAAGTCCTAAGAAACAGAACTATTTGTAGTCAAAAGTGTACAAATTTCTAATGTGTTCAGATCTAGTGTTTGCTTAAAGCATTTCTTGTATTATTGGGGGGATAATATGTATAAAAATTGACATCCTTGTCTATCAGGAAAGAAATCAATCCATATTACATGAACAAATAATGGTAAATACAGCGCTCATAAAAGCATGTAAAGGCATTCTGTTTGAATTTCTTTTTTTTTGGTTGATTTGACAAATAGTATTTTTAAAAAAGTAGTATTTTAACAAAATCTTTAGGCAAATATGTTGTTAAAACTGTAGCTGCAATTCCAAAACCAAAGAACAGTGCCCTTAATTCCTGTCAGTGTTTCTGACAGGAACTTTATCCCATTTGCTCATGCAAATTATGACTTGATTCCCTGCTATACTCTGTGTTGCCACTGTCGAGCTGCTGAAAGGAGAGAGCACAAAAAGCCCCCACTTCAACCACCTGACCCTCTCTCAACTCAGTGAGGCTTTAACCCTGGGCCTTACTGGATGCCTGTGATGTTTTTAAGGGAAAGAAGGACTGAAACAACAAAAATAAAATTTGACAGGTGGTCTAGAGTTCAACTTTTTCATCAAGAAAACTGGTGCCTCCATCTGAGCGCTAACAATGGGCCGGTTCAGGTAAATGACGTACAGTACCACAGTCACTGTGGAGTCTTTGAGCTGCTCAGAAACTCCAGTTCCTCTTATGAGATTTAGGTCTGTCCAGGAACAATGAAGTGCCTGAGTATCACTGAGAACCTGGGAAATGGCACGGAATCTATGTTTAAATCAAAGATCAGAGTGCTTCCTCCATTAGCTGCTGGCATGCATATTGTGTTCACAATATATGTATATTATAACAACCTTCAGAAGTCTCCTCTACCCCTGTAGTAGGCAATATGAGCATCCCTCTGAGAAAGGTCTATCAAAGGTTGACCTGGGCTGCAATTAAATATTAAAATGCTATCACTAATATGCCAAGCAGGACAATAAAGCACACGTGAACTATAGGTAGTTCTGTATCCAGCTTCTGTAAAGGATTTCACTCCTCAGGTCCCTCCACATCTGGACTCCTCCCACAGCAAGGGGTGGTAATTTGCTATCCAGCTCTTCCCTGATTAAACAATGTGGATAGCTGATTAATGCTTTTGCATCACATTGTGAAGATATTCTAAAATAAGGTTAGGTGCTTATCCACTGCGGTAATATGGACCTGGCAAGAAGTGAGAGTAGAAATTCATGGTGCATAAGCAGGTGGCTGATGGATTATCAGATGCCAAGTTTTGAGATCTCACTGAAGAAAGTAACTTTTGCTGTGTGAGTTAATGGCTCTATCTTTTGCTGGCCTATCCTTGCACAATAGACTATATGGAAGAGGGTCAAGAGAGATGCAAGGTGCTGTATGCACCCTTTTGCAAGTCACCCTAAGATACTACTTGTGGCAATTCTTGCAATTTTGTTGTGTCACAATGACTGGTGATCTTCAGCACAAGATAGAAAAATGTCTTTACTCAAAACATGGCTGGACATGGTTAAGGGCAACTGTATAACTGCTGAAGTAAAAAGATTGTACGGAAATCTTAGCTTCTCTGAAAAAATGTGATGGTTCTCCATGTTTTTGCAAGGAAAGGTTTGAAAGTAACAAATGAAGTCAAGATCAAAGGAAAAAGGAATATGCACATTTTAAAATTGTACAATGTTTACCCTGTCTTCAGATTTTAGGGGACCTGACTCAGTAGTTTTGAACATTTAGGAAGTGCCATTGATAACTAAGATTCATTTGTGTCACTCACTGGGTCATCCTTAAATAATCTGATCTCTATGCTAGAGATAAACCACCAAAATATTTCACTTTTTGAAAAGGAGTCTTCACCTGCCCAGCTGATTTAGCTTTCATCTGGGTTATTTTTGTTGAAAATAAACAAAGCTTGCTGCAGGAAAATGAGAACCTCTCTCTCAAAAGGTAAGAACAGAAAGATTTGTGAGGGTAAATCTCACAAATTACTTGGTCTGGAGTTGAAGTCTCAGTGAAAGGAGATTTTTGGGTCCAATAAATGCATGCCTTTGGAGAACACAATAAAGGCATTCTAGTGACAGAGCATGTCTATGAAAATTCACTGCAGTATCAGACATCCCATGTGTCTATTTTATCAGGAGTCATTATGCTGCTCAGTGTTCCAGAGACAGTTCTGGACAATGAAATAGCTTTTGCAGTCAAAGAGGTGACATTTAGTCACCAGGTATTTAACTGCCAGGCATGAAGGCCATTACTTGTGAACAGGGTTTCTTTGAGACGTGTGTGGTTAACTGGAGACTAAGGGTAAATTTTAAAATAAATGCGCTGCATCTCAGTCAATGTCTTGAGCTCAACATCACTGATGGGGGGTGAGCAGGCAGTTTGAATTCCTGCTCAGCTTACTTAGAATTAGGACTGTCACAAAACCTCACCAAAAATTTGCTTTGAGATTGTGCCTTTGAGAATACTTACTTCAAATGTAAAACCCAGTAAAATGAGCGTGTGCATTTGAATTTGTCTCTGATGAATACATATCACAAAAGAAATAGTTATTTTTATATGTGTGTTCAGCTGAAGGCTGCATCCTTTGGGAACTGATATAATTCAGCTCCATGGAGCAAAGAAATAAGAAATAGCATGTTAACAGTTGGAGTAAAACTAATAAAACCAAACCAATACAATATAAAACAAAAAAGCCCCTCCAAAAAGTATCCTAACCAGAAAGCCATTTATAAATGAAGGGACCCCACACTCTCAGAAAGAATCTCATAGCTAAAAGGTGGAATAGCAATGTAATGAGAATAATGCTGTGGGGTTGGCTGCATTGAAAAAGCTTGTACAGGCAGGCTCAGGGTACAGCCCTCAGACAAGCCTTCTGGAAACAGTGTTGAATGCTGCCACTGTCCTTCAGCAGTGACAAATCAAGCTAGACCTAAAAATACAAAGATTCAGAGAGAGAAAAATATATTTATTTTGTTTTGAAACAGCTTTAACATAAATAAGAAAAAAGGGAGAGATTTTGGCAAGTCAGTCATTATTTGTAAAGACTGGATCAGGAAGCTTATAGAGAAAATCACATGCAACTTAGTATTTAGTGGAGAAAAAAAATTACAATTTTCCTTCAATTTCTTTGCCACTTTTTTCACCTGTTGGTTCCTATTTTGGGTTGCAAGTATAAGAAATCAGACTGATACTGCACCAGAAGCTCCTGAAATTGTAGGACCCAGAGATTGTTCTGACATTGAGAATTCCTGTGGAGATACACCGTCTTCCCCTTTCATTTGCAGTCTGGTTAATGAGCCTGTAAATTGAATTAACTCAGCTGAAGTGCTCAAAATCCAAGCTGCAATGAAAAGAAAATAAGAGCGGAGTATGGCAGCTTTACTTGGTAAGTAAGACTGAAATAATTATAGTAGTATTAACAATAATAATAATAATAATAACAGAAACAAAAGGATATGTGACTGAAGATTCATTATATTGTACAAAGCAACCTGTTAAACTGTTCAAATATCAGAGTGCTGGTACTCAGTCAGTGCATCAGTGTTTCCCTGTTCTAGAGTAGCTAAGGGGGAAGGCTTTGTATGTTAATTGTTTCCCTGGTGCTATGGTATGTGCATATTCTCTCGGATAATATTCGGCATCTCTTTTTTTTTACATAGCAAATGAATGGCCCAGGGAAGTGACTGCAAATTGGAATCATAAATAACTAGATTTATGATAGCAACAGTGCACTCAAGAGTGGGGAAAAAGCTGGCTCTCATTGCATCATTTGTTCCCAGTGGTTTTGAAACAATCAGTGCCAGAAGAAAAAAAACGTAATCTGTCCTCCCAAGCTTTCCTTCATCTATAGATCAAAAAGTACCTGTGTCTCTGTTGGCAAACAGAAAAGGGAGGCCTGCCTCCTCTGTTGCCAGTGCCTCTCCAGCTCCCCTGCACTGCCTGGGGCTGTTGTGTGCCAGCATCACCCAGAGCCTGGCTCTGACAGAACCTGACATCCCTGTGCCAGTGGGTGAATCACTGCCCAGGCTGCTCATTTGCACTGACTGTGCTCTGAATTTCTGTTGGTATTAGGCTGTGATTTCACCCAGCTTCAGAGTGTTTTCATCAGTCAGTCCAGACAAGCACTTGCTGACATTGTTTTCCTGCTCACAGTAAGGGTTTCTCTGAATCACACTGAGTGAGGTGATTCCCTATTTGTGTGCTGAGAAAACAGAGCCCAAGTGACTTAATGATTCATCCTTCTTGGAATTACCTCAGGAATTACCTCAGCCATTAAACATACCAATACCCTCTATCTGCTCTTTCTCTGTTTGTCTCTAGACTTGGTTATGGTTCACTCTCAGGTGGAAAAGTCAAACAAATCTCACCTCTGCTATGTCCATGAATGGTTCTTCTGCCTCCAGGTGTCATAAAGATTTACCTTTGGGAAGTCGTGGCCATTAACCTCTCCCCAGAGGCACATAAAAGAAGGCTGCTATGTTTCTGATATCCTGAAGGCTGTATGCAATGCCCTCTAGGATTGAATGTATTTGTATATGCAAAAATATTTCTGTCACAAAAAATGATATCCACCTTAAATTAAAAACAGCACAGCAATTCAGGGATTGGTTGACATTTCTTATCAGCTGATGGCTGTATGTGAAATCATGGTGTATGTAAATCATCTTTATATAGGAGTCAATGTGATGTTATATTTGACAACAGCATTTGGAAAAAAAACAACTTCATGAAATTTTTTCTTGTCTCAGCTGAAAAAACTGAAGACATAGAGAACAAGCATATAGAGAATTACCAAGTTTTGAATGAAAGAAACCTGCAGCAAGAATACTAGAGGTGACAACAGCTAGTAACAATAGAACTAAATGAAAGTCCTTTATTTTATTTTAATCACTTTTATTTCTGGGTATGAAACGAGACCTAAACTACATTATTAAATATTATTATTGCTAGAGTATCTGCTGTCTACCATCTCAACAGTGATGTGGTCTTCTGGAGAGAAAAAATTGACAAGAAGAAAGCACTGAATATATTTTTTCTCCCATGAAAGCCATAAATCACTAGTAGTCATGCTTTTGGCTCAAAAATAAATGTCAAAAGTAGTATATAGTGGAATATTTGAGGGAGTCACACAAGATATGTGCTTCAAGTCAGATCGAGGGTTATGGTAGATATTTGCATGCTCAGCAGCAGAATTTTCCATCTTGTTAAAATCCAGTTATTGAAATTATTAGAGAGATGTCTCTGCCCAAATTTAGGTGCAAATGAGACCATATACCAAAGTCAATAGTACGGGTTTTAATTTAACAGTAAACATGAGATAGAGAGGGAGAGGGAGAAAGAAATACAAAAAGAGAGACTCTGTGGATCCTGTGGATCCTTTCCTGTTTGTTCCCTTGTGGTCTTAGTGATGAGTATCCCAGTACTGTCAAAATGCTGGTCTAAGTCTTAATGGGGTGGGGGAAGCTGAAGAAACACAGAATCCACTTGTGTTTATTTTCACTCATGTTTGGGTGGGAATGCTCAGGTACCTCCCCTGAGGTGGGGAGTTTCACACTGGGTGTTACTTTGGATCACAGGACACATCAGGGGTTTTGATGGTTTAGGGCACCTTCTAAGACAGTACAGCCACCATTCCCAACAGTGGAGTCAGTCATGGCCACGATAGCCCATCAGCAGGGATAAATACCTTTGGGCTATGTGTGAATGTCCTGGCACTCTCCTGAAGGGGAGCTTTCACACAGCATGCAGGTATGTATGTGTGTGTGTGTGTGTGGGTATGTATGTATGTATATATGTGTGTGTGTGTGTGTATGCGTGTGTGTGTGTGTGTGTGAATGGATGTGTGTGTGTGTGTGTGGGTATGTATGTATGTATATATGTGTGTGTGTGTGTGTATGCGTGTGTGTGTGTGTGTGTGAATGGATGTGTGTGTGTGTGTGTGGGTATGTATGTATGTATATATGTGTGTGTGTGTGTGTATGCGTGTGTGTGTGTGTGTGTGAATGGATGTGTGTGTGTGTGTGTGGGTATGTATGTATGTATATATGAGTGTGTGTGTGTATGTATGTACACACCTATTTGTGGGAGTTTTCAGCCATAATGTAAGGGAGGACACTGGCATGATGAAAAGCACTCTGTCACCTCAGAGGTTTTGCCTATTCTCAGCCTTTTCCCTTGTTCAAAATCAGCTGTAGCCTCCAGCCAAGGTGTGCACGCCCTCTGCATCTGAGCTGTTAAATGGCTGATTGTTTGAGTCGTTAAACATCGACAATCCAGTCTCTCCAATTCTGCAAGCAGTAACTACCACAGGAGAACAAATCTGACCCAAAAAAGGGCTGCTTACGTGTTGTTTGCATTGATTCCCTCAGAGTGAGAGCCCCAAAATAGCTTTTGCCCATCCAAATAATCTGGTTGGATATAAACCAACCTAAAAACATTTCTATAACCTAAGAATAAAATTTAAGAAAACAAAAGCCTACTCACAGTAGTTATAAGTCCTTTTAATTTCTCTATAAGAATCTCTGAGTAATTAAATTAAAACTGTATAATGAAACGTTTCTTGCCTCCAAGGAATATTTGGGAGATATGTTTAAATAAGGCTACTCAATAATGAGTAATAATTAGAGCTCAGTAATAGGACTCAGAAGCTGTTTAACAGAACAAAACAGTGTGCGTGAGGAAGACCACTGCCTTCAAAATTTAACAGTGCACCATTCAATGATCTACTTGGAGTTTGTCCAAAATGTTGAAAGCAACATATAGGCCTAACATACCTACCTTATAAAATATTCTAAAGGATTTTGTGTCTGATATGTTCACGTATTTATGAGTCAAAGGATGACAGAAGTTTGATAGAATTTGAAATTTTATTTAGATGATATTACCCAGACAAGCTGTCCATAAACATGGATAACCTGGAAGGCATTCTTGTGGTACGTAAAAAATGGTTATAAATCACTTGAGAAAGAGCAACACTAAACTGAATTTCACTAGTGTTAGTTCTTTCCAATGTAACAGAATGCCAGGTCTTTTTATTCCTTATACTTGTCTTATTTATATTTTCAACCAGCCAAACCCAGAAAAAATGGCCTATATCTCTAGTGGGAGCTAAAAGAAATAGATGTATGAGGAATTTCAGGACAGGGTTCAGGGATCTCTGCTGCTGCTGAAACTGTTTCATGTGGAGCTCTGAGAATGGAAATGTTTCTCTAAAGCTTTGATGCTGATTTTTTTCATCTTTGTTTGCAATGAAGAGAGTCTCTTTGCAATACCTGAAAACAAGCCTTGAAAACTGTCTTTAGTAATTTTTCTTTACAAGTGAAGAGTATATCTCTTTTTAAAGTTCCTGGTTGTTCCTTAGTCATTGAAACAATGATAAACGCAGTATGAAACAAGAGGAGGTTTTCTTCCTAGTGAAAAAGTGCTTCCTGTAGGAGGTTCTTCTTCCAAAGCTTTGGTATTTGGATTAAGACACGTGATGGATAAGTGGTATCAGATTTTAGGTCAGATTTCAAACAAAAGTGTCATAAACTAACCAAAAAATATTGGAAGATTTTTTTCACATTTAGGAAATTTAAGCAGAACTTACAAGGACTGAGTACAAATATTTTGGTCTGCTATTATCTTAATCTCATTTGTTTTCATTCTCAACACAGGCCTACTGATAGTTTCCAGTGCAAATGACAGTGAATCCAAGCTCTGAGGAGATCGGGCAGAGCCATTGGAATCATCAGACACAAAACATTTTTGTCTTTTTTTTTTTATGGTTGCTCCACAGTCCAGCAACTCTCAGATTTGCTCTCTGCTAGATCCTGGCATCCTGATCTCCTTCCCATGGACTTGCCTGTTAGTAAGGAGGTGGATTGCTGGAGAGGTGCACACTCTGTACATAATCCTACCCCCAAGTAGGATGTCTTGACTGCTTATGTGGCCCCAGAAACTGGTGGTGTCACTTGGGTGGGTGGAATTAAATGTCTATTTTAATATCTGGCCCATGCATCACATGAAGGAACAGTCTAGCTGAGTCCATCTTACAACAGGCATTTTTTGTTCTCTTCTGAATTGAAGTTTTTTTTCCCTGAGGCTTCTTATTGATACAACAATTTTTTTCACAACAAAATTTTTCTCTCCTCTACAAATATCTGCTTTAATGGAAATGTTTTTCTGTCATTATTTTTTCCTGTTCAGCTAGAACACAGGAGCTCTTAATGGAGCTCAGTATAGGAATTCAGTTCTAATGTAGACTGTAAAATTTGTGTCTACAAAAAACTTTGCATCTAGCTACACACTAGAGTTTCTGGAGGAACAGCTAAGATTTACACATCTGTTATGCTGACCACTTACATGACTAGAAAAAGTAAGAGCTACAAACAATGAATTTTTACACCAGCTAGCTAAGAGAAGTAATAAAAAATAGTGCTTGTTATCAGCTATCTGACATGGATCAAAATTTCCAGTCACTATTCTTACTACTATAGTCAGTAGGCTAAAAGTGTTTTCCAGGCCCTCCTGAAGGAAAACTGGTCTTGGCCTTGCATGACTCAGATAACATATAACATATTTGAGAGCTGACCTTTTACTTTGTCCAGAGTAAATAAACAAATTAAGTCTTGAAGTACCAGGTAATGGCAGAACCTTTTCATGTACTGCTGCTTCTGTGTTTAGCTCAGCAGCTTGACTTCTATGGAAACTTGCTGTGGGAAAAATAGAAATTAATGTACTGTTGAAATGGCTGTGAATTTCAAGTTCAGGATACTAATTGATTGCATTTTCAAACGCAGTGTAGAGTATTCCTCTCTAAAGGTTTTGGAAATGGACACTTTCCACTCACCCTAGCAAAAAGGACAGCAGAAAGTTTCCACATGTCTCCCCAGGTCCTTGTGCACTTGTGTGCATGGAAATCACTGGTCTTGATTTCCTCATTCATTTAATTCCTTCATTAAATAAATTGAACAAAAAATGCACCCAATTCACTAATGTAAACAGAAATATAGACACAAAAGCCTTGACATTCTGTCTAATAATTGTTTAATAGAAGTTAAATGAAATCTCCAAATAAAATGAAATGACAGTATAAAACACTTGTCATATGAATAATTAGGCATTACAATGGCAACAGTATGCTTGGTTTGTTCTTGTCTGTGTTATTTCCTTTTAGCAACTGCTACACCTGACAAACAATTGCAAGAGTTCCCTGGTGGGGTCCTGAACATGCTCTGTGTGTCCTCATGAACTTCACTACAGTTTAAAGGTTATTCTGGACCAGCAGAAAAGTAGACAGATGTTTTGCTGACATAGCAAATGTGCATATTCCTTCTCTGAACAAGTGGGAAATGCACTAAATTTGTCTCAGATAGAAACAATTTGGTTAGCATTCACTGTTCAAATTATCTGCTTTTGTACTCTCTAAAGCACAGAGCATGATTTTCACAAATTATACTTACTTGTAGCAAAATGAACAAACTCAGCTTACCACACAAGCTTTTGCAAACCAAAACACCTGCTTCCCAAACAGGAGGGGAATCCAGGTCTTTTGAATATCTGTGTCCTGATGATCACTCTGCTAATTTTGTATTAAGAACTGGAGATTACAGAATATGCTGCTGATTACTACCAGCGTAATAGAGTTGGAGACAGTTGCAAGCAGTCTTTTGTAGAGTGAAGAAAAAAATTAGTATCACAAGACATGTCACTGTAAATTCATACCATCTGTCTAATGATGAATGACACCAGTGTGGATGGTATCAAGTCAGCCTACAGATTGGCTATATATACTTAGTAACCTACAAATACATCACACAAAATGGCCCTGCACACACTGTGCATCAAAACAGAGAATATAAGGCTTTGTCACGGGGTAAACTGCTCTATTAAGATGGTCGTGTGTTCAGAAATGAAGAAGGCAGTTGCTGATTTCAGCCCATTTTACTTCTTTTTTGACATTCTTCCTCCTGAAGTCTCATTTTGTGATTCAGGCTCCATTTCGCTGCTATTTGAATGCTACAAATTCTATTATTTCTTTATACCTTTTATTCTCTGATCCATGGGAATCTCATGAGGTACATTTTTTACAGTAATTTCAAACAGCACACTCTATACTTCTTCAGAAAAGTGCAAACAATATTTACATCTTAATACATGTCTAGATACCCTTTCAAACATTTTGCTACAGTTTAATGGTATTGATTTATGGTTTTTCCTGAGGTGAAGCTGGTAGTGCTCCAAACTTAGGGAAATGGAACACCTAGAACAAATTCTCTACTTGTGTAAGCTGTAGAAATTTAAGTAAGTATATATATGATGAACTTTGACAGCAAGATTTACCTATATATTAAAGAAATTACATCAGAATTATAAACGAGATTAGTGTTTCCTTCTATTAGCTTCGGCTCCTTTTTTTCCCTTCCTGGTACAGCTATAATGGTCTCACTTGGCAGAATGTAATTGCTACTTTAGCTTAGTTTTTTCATTATAAAAGTATTAAAGACTTTGCCTCACTTGACCTAATATCAGTGATTTAAAAGGTGAATATTGAGACTAAGTTTATTATCTAGGCTTCCCTACTTTGTCACGGATGAAAGATGTGATGAGTTGCCTCTGCAGGTACCTTCTTTCATGGAGCATGGATTCTCAGATGTCAGTCTCAGAGCAGATGTTTGTCTTTCAGTTTGCCATGTGTTGCATCTGTCCCCTGGTCTTCAGCCAGTACTGGTATCTTAGTTCTATGTCAAGCAGAAGCATCAGAAGTCAACAACTAGAAGAAGTATCATCTTCTTTATTCCTTTCAGCTCAGTTATATATTGAACATGATAAAATCTGGATTTTATTGACAGCCATATTATTTACCACAGCATCAGGGTAATGGGTTGGTCAAAATATATCACTATGCAAACCCGCACCATATTAGTTTTTAATAGATACTGCTCATTAAATGAGATAAGCCTTTGAATGAAAAGAAGTGTGTGTAGGAAAGCTAAAAATGATAAACAGAAATATAACAGTTGGCAGGGTGCAGCATCAAACTGCATAAATGGAGTTAGTTTAAGCACTTAATACAGTTTTAGTCTACAGGAGGAGCAGAGATGCTTAGTCAAGTTTTATCCTTTCTGCTATTGTTGAAATCATGCACCCAGGCAGATGGTACAAATACGTGCATCTCAGGTTTTTGAGCTCTCAAATGTCTTATGTCACAAACAAAACCTGTTTAGAGTCTGTAATCTGTTTACTACTGGATACATGCACTTAGCCCCAAAATCACATATTTGTTCACAGAAGGTCCACAGCTGGAACACCAGGATGAAATCTTATGCATGCAAATGCTTCTGTCAAGAGGCACACTCCACTTTGCTTAATTATTTTTTGCAGAGAAAATTGTGCATACAGTTTCTTATTTGTCATAACCAGACATAAAAATATTTCCCAGTCAATAGTGGAATTGCCATTCTTGGAACTGCCAAGCAACGAGCTAATTTCCTACTAACAGTGAACAAGATACAAACAGTGTTTGGAGTGTTTTTAAAACGTGGTACTGATTAATTCTGCATTTATTCAACGCTACATTAACTTTTTAAGTCACGCAGGTAGCATCAAATTATTTGCAGTCCATACAATACAACGTTCCTCATTGCCTGCAACAACAGTAAAATCGTTTCTATTAAAGGATATATAGTGCCAACTGGAGAAGATAAAAATATTACAAAGTTTTTGTGCAAAATAATTCTTTTATGGAAGCTCAGATTTTTTAATGTGTGGCAATTAATTTAAAATCAGTTGGATTGTATTATTTAAATAAAAATAAATATGAACAAAGTTAATTACTGCAGGTTTCCAAGCCACTCAGATAATTATGGAAATACTACAACACAGTTAACTTTATCACAGGTAGCAGGTTAAGTAATTTCTCCAGGTAACTTGCAACTCTGGATAATTTCATAAAAGATTCTTTGAAATATTCATTCTTCTAGAGAATATTCTTTGTTCTGAGTCACATTTTAGTAATAATGAACTATATTTCTTGTCAAAACTCTTGTGGAAAAGTGGCTATGACACAATCAGTGTGATTCAGCATCCTCCTCCTCAAATGAATTTTACGAAGATTCTTATAACTGTATTCAATATTAGTACAGACTTTGATACTAGATGTTTCTCTTCTTTGAAAGATAAGCAACTTTTTTAACTTTCATAACTTATTATTTGCAGCTATTTTTTCTCCATTAATTATAGTAGTTAGTAATACAGTGAATCATCTCATTTAGAAATAAGTGTGGCAAACACTAGTGCTATGAAATGCCATTGATCATTGTGTTTCCATTTTGTGGATGGGAAATAAGTAATTTTAGATTTCAGCCTTGAAAATTGTGGTTTTATTTGGGCTGAATAGCGATATTTTCACACCTCTTGTTCAAAATAAAGTCAAAATAAGCCCCACATAATTGTTAAAAGATTTGAACCTCCATTTCCAAAATCTTGACCAGAATGTCTCAGATGCTTGAAGCTCTGCAGTTGCTTGTGAGTGCAGGCATTACCGTTCTGGACTGGCTGAGCATCTAGGGACTCATTTCATGCCTACACCTGTTGGAGAGTCACGGGAAGCAATTCAGTATTCATGAGTCTAGAGAGAAAATGAAGCTGTAGAGAGCGTCTAGGGAATGTTTGTCAGGACAGTGAGAAGGGGATTGAGTTCTTAATGCTACATTTTTCTTTAAATGAAGAAAACACTGAAATAGCACTGTAAGTAGGAATCATCATACAAACTCAGAAGCAGCTTGGGGGTTTAAGGCGCTACTACATGATATTGAGTAGACATAGGCAGAAACCTCAAGTGTGGGTTGGTTATTTTTACATCTAGAGCTGGGTGCTGAACACTGTGGCAACCACTACTTGTGATTGGCTAGGATAGGGCAATGTGATTCCCTGTGGATGAATCCATGCTACCCTACTTCTTATTGTTGAGCCTTCCTATCTCAATTAATTAGCTTTCTTCTACTCCTGGTTCAGGTTCCCCTGCCCATTCCCTGACAGAACATATGCTGTGGTTGCTGTGTGGTACTAGCTATGGTTCAGTTTTATTTAATAACATTGTGTTACTCTGTGCAAAAAATTCTGACTAATTGCTTCTCCACTGCTCTGGCCCTCTGTGAGACGGTCAGCGTGGAAAACCATCAAGCAGGAACTCCCTGCCGAATCTCCGTAAGGTTGTTTAAAAAGTAAACTTTGGCAAATGAGGTTTGACTGTGGGGAAGTTAAGTGTTATGATGAAAGAAATGTGCTCATCATTGATTCAGGTGCTGAAGTTTTTCATTTTTTCCCCCAGGTGCAATGAACATAAACAGTTTTGACTTTGTAGGTCTTGTGAAAAACTCTTCCTCTTTACCTTTTTTTTAGCAAATCAAACTGCTTTTATATAAACTTGTTTAATTGCTGTTATTTGGTTTATTACAGAATCACAGAATATTATGAGTTGAAAGGGACCTATAAGGGATCATCCAAGCCCAACTCCTGGCCCTGTGCAGGACACCACAAAGGTCACACACCCTGTGCGTGAGAGCATTGTCTAAATGCTTCTTGAACTCTTCCTCCCCCTTCCCTTCCCTTCCCCTCCCCTCCCTTCCCTTCCCTTCCCTTGTTATTTTAATCAATGAATATAATTTCTCCCTTTCTTGCTTTCTTCCTTAGTGCTAAAAAGTACACAATGTCTTTTTAATATTTAATTAATGAGATCACTTTACAGGTTTTAGTTTAAAGGTAACCATAGCACAAATGCATCCATTATTAACTGCAGAACAGCAGTGGCTTCTTGGGAACCCTCTTTAGTTTAATATGAGAACCCCTGTCAACAGAAGACAGCACTGATATTGTTGTTAAGTGTGACGAACTGGCCAATGCAATGGGCACCACGCTGGAACAATGCAAACTGCTCATATCAATGGAGGAGGCAATGTGTAAAAGCGAGGCGAAGGCGGACAGCGAGAGGCTGCTGAGGAAGGTTCGGTTCCGCGTGGCGTCCTCGCACAGCGGGCGGGTGCTGAAGGAGGTGTACGCCGATGGGGAGGCGGCCGACTCGCTGGACTCCGAGTATGCCTCGAGCTCAGAGACCGACCAAACCAGCCGGCTGAGCGAAGTGGACGGGCAGCAGAATGGACACGTCGGCTCGGAGGGTGATGAAAACGATAATGAGCAGGATGACTTGCTCATTTTAGTCAGAGCCACAAAAGAGAAGGGGTTTGGTACAAAGCGAGTCAACATCCTCAGCAAAAATGGCACAGTCAGGGGAGTCAAGCATAAAGTCAGCGCTGGTCAAGCCCTTTTTGACAATTTGGCAAAAGTATTTCAGGTAGGTGATGCAGATCTGCTGGCTGTAAGCTGTCTCTCTGTCCCTTTAAACTCCACACGTTATTACTCCCTGTTTTCAGACTGCTCTCATTTAGGATTTCTCAATATTCTGTCTCATTGCCGTTGCTATCCACTCGCACAAGAAGGGCTCATTGGTCCTTCTAGTATAAAACAGCTCCACAATCCATATTGACTGTGAACTTTGCATTTCAAAATTGACTTAATATTTGCTGAGTAGAAATAGGTATGTTGTGCTTCCCACGTCTGGATTAGGAAAGAAACGTAACAGAGGATTTAACTGGGGCTTTGTTGGAGATCTATACGGGTCTCCTGTACAGGGATGTGTCATGTTTCCACTCATATTAATTCTAACGAGTTTACAATGTTATCTCCTGTCCCCTACATGTAAATATGTATACTTGCAAATTCCATTCTGTTTAATCTGCAAAGTAGATCAAACTAGGTGCAGGGTGGCAGCAATGACGGTTTTCCCACATGAAAATTTCAGGGGAATGAAACCTTAGCTGGAGGTCTCTTTTATTAATGTCTGTTTTCTATCTATTTTGTAGCAGGAGCAGAATATCTGTATTTGTATTTGAAACAGTATACGCCACACTAATGCCTTAGTCAGAGAAACACAGGCCTTCAGAAAAATCAAGATAAAAGTTCTAAAATATTTATCTCATATATATAATTTATTTGCATATGCTATTCAAGCCTTTCAATCATTAATATTCACACAGATAGCAACGAGTGTGCAACCAGACTCTTTCTGGAGTTCTTAGAATCCAGAATTATGCTTTTCAGTTAAATTATCCTGTGATGGTTTCAGGGCATTATTTTAAAACTTTTATGCAGTTTTAAATCATGGGGAATTTGGATATTAATAATGACTATTTTTGCATTTTGAAATTACTTTGAAATGAGGTAATTTCATATTACATTAATAAATGGCAATAGATTAACATTCTCTTGCTTCTGGATATGAATTTTTCCTCTATGTTGTACCTAAATTAACAGTCTTTTTGTCAATATGAATGTTCCTCTAGAAATTGAAGTTTCAGAGAAGAATTTCCCATTCATTTTTGTTCTTTACGTCACATCACATCACATCACTCAAGTAGTTTGCTTTCTTTCAAGCTATTCATGGAAGAGTTTGTCCTTAATTCCTTATTCTGATAAATTTTGTATCAAACTCACTTTTTTAAAGTAGATTTGAATTAGTGAGTATTAACTGAGGCATGTTTGGGTTCTTCTCCAACTTCAGTTCCACTGTTCTGTGCTATTTCACTACACAGAGTACCCAATTTCACCCCACTACCTTCATTCTCTTCTAAAAGCTGTCTTCTACTACACCAGTAACACTAAGCTGAGACATTTAATTCAGCTAAATAAACAGACCCATTTGAAGACATATGCACCTTAATTAGTGTCCCTGCCTTATTGCTTTTTCTATCCCCAGTTTTAGGTTGGAAGTTCTTCAGGAAAGGCCCATGGACTGAAATCAATGTACTTTGATTAGAAAGCTTCTTGTATTCCTAGCAGAGTTAATGGTAGGACCAGTGTTATTTCCATGAAGTATTTTGCCAGAAGAGAGTATTTTCTTGAAAGGAGGCGTATCCATCTTATAACTTCAGAAAATTACACGTATCGAAGCCTACCACAGAATTCCTTAATTAAAACCTGTAAAATAATGACTGGTTTAAAAGCTGGCAAGGATGTTTTTATTGAAAATATTTTACTGTGGAAGAAAGGGGAAAAATTAAATTATCAGATGAAAACAAACTAACAATTTTTCATACAGCACGTAATTACAATGAAGAACTTGCTGCTAAAGGTGTTGCAAAGTCCAAAAGAAAAGCAGGTTTTCAAAGTGGATGAGGAAAATATGTGTGGAACTGAGAAGCTTCTTCCTAGACAGGTCTAGATGAGTGATTTCTAGATAAAACCGTATATTCTTACATTAAGCACCTACTGGATCAGACATATATTCAACAATAGAGAGAATATAATGATTTGAGGTTTCTACACAAAAGCCCATTTCCCCAGAGATGAAGTTCTAAGTCTAGTGAAAAAGAATGATGGTTTGCATATCTTTTATGTCATACTCTGAGCCAATTTTGTATGCCACATGGTGAGCACAGAGGAGAGCAAAACACAAAGGTTAGCTTTGAGATGGATTTAAAACTGCTCAATCCTTATGAGAAATATGATTGAAATCCATTCAATTACAAATTAAATGATGGCCTTTAGAATGAGATTAGAGGATGATTTCTAGTTTTCTGTAAGCATGTTCCAGACAGTTAATTGAGCTGTAATACCAATTAGAGAACAAGAGTTCTTTCAAAGATTTAGTAAGATAGAAAGGTGTCTTCGTTTGCAGGTACAACACAAAATCTCTTGATCTGGGCATTTTTCTAAAAACCCCCTTGATTATGTGAGGTCATCTCCAGTTACATGTTCTCTTAGATAGGCAGCAGCAATGTGTAACAACAGTTAAGAGGAGGATGCCCCTCCCTGAGGAGAGTCCATCTCTGCCCCTTTGATGATTTAGCAGCAGGAACTCGTATGAGATGAATTCTTTGTATATTTCTCAGCGTTAGTGTCAAGTCAGTATGTTTAATCTCAGAGTATGCACACGAACTCTTGACAATCCTGTATTCTAAGCACAGTTAAATTCTTGTATGCAAATGTTTCTTGTTTAGTATTTAATGTATCACTTCCTAACTAAAATGTGCACATAAGAAACCAAATACTGAGTGTGTGAGTGTCCTGTGACCCTGAAACTCAGGCGTGTTTTTTTTCCTGTAATATCAGCATCCTGATTCTTCAGACTATATCTGCAAACTCCTTTAATACACTATTTCCCCAAATCCCTAGAGGCTCCCTGTGATAGAGGAGAGATCCTTTAAAGCAAATCACTTTGCTCAGATATTATAGGGATAAGCAGGGATTCATTAACTAGGCTTCATTATGTTGTGCAGTCAAGACCTTTGGTTTTGTGTGTTCAAATACCTGTGCTAAAATCACTTGTGTATTTTAATGTTCTATGGAAATATTGGGATTTGTGAATATTTTTTTCACGCTTTCTTACTACAGCTTTTCTACAGAATTGGTTCAGACACTTTCTTCCCACAACAAACTTATCTCAAAAAAATCACACTTTCTGGAGCTTTTTTCAATTTTAAGAGAGTGATGTAATGCAGGAAATATTTCTAGATGAAAAGGTCTTTTTGGTTGTTGTTGCTATATGACACCAGCCTGGCCTGAGAATGTATATCTAGTAGATGTGTGTCCACTGCTACTCTTCCCACAGTCACGCACTCAGCGCTTCCCTCACCTGTTCAATCCGTGACCTCTCATTTCCACTGTTCCTTGGGAAGCTGAGTCCTTCACATTACTCTGTCTGAGGACTGTCTGTGTCCCCAGATGAGAGCTGCTCCAGTGCTGTGACAGTGAAAGGTCTCCCTTTAGGTCATCTCTGCACACCAAGCAATCTCCTGGTGAAGCAGGTGAGTGGGAGCAGCTGTGGGAGCTGGGGCCTACACAGCCATGGGGATGGAATGTGGGACAGAGCAGGACACGTCCAGGGGGTGCCTCAGCTTCAAGGCAGAACAACCTGGGGAAGGAAGGTGGGGAAGAGACCTGCTCTATTGATGCTTCAGGACAGCATGGTTTCCATGGCAACCCCTCCAGCCTTTTCCTCCTCGGGCTGGATGCCACAAAGAGACTGTTGACATAGCAACCACATCCTGGCAGGGTGAGGGAGTGGTGGGCGGGGTGGTGATGGGTGTTGATGTAACAACCATTCTGGGTGGGGAAGGTGGGAGGGAGGTCACTGGTGGTCATCCGTGGAGGGCAGGGACCCTCACATGTGTCACCCAGCCTCCACTAGCACCTAACCTGGGCCTCGGGGCAGCCTCCCACAGTGCTGGAAATACAGGCGTCAGACAGCTGGGAAGAGTTTATTTGTGAGAAACACACACTACTGAAAATCCTGAAAAGCAGGAGCGAGCTGGAGCTCCCAGTCTCCCTGTTCATGCACATCCTTGGTATAAATATTCTCCTGCTGAGACTCTAAAGCTGACAGTTGGTGGCAGCTCTGAAGCTGGGGACATGACCTGCCAATTGTGTCAGGAGCACAACCCCCTTCTCTGCATGTCTGAAGTAATTGTGGTTTTATTTCAGTATACTACCAGAAATTTCATACTCTAATATTACAATTCTGTTTAAATGCCAATGGATATGAATATTTCCTGTAGCTTTCTGTAAAAGTAGTGGAGAAACAGTTCTTTTTTCCTTGAAATGACTATAATTCTCTTCACAACCAATTTTTATGACTAAGCCATTCCTACGGCTGTGGCCGAGTCACACAGAGCAAAAATCCTTGGGTTGTCATATATATTGCTAGGTAGTGCAATGATCTTTTTATGCCAAACTGGGTTTCTATCCCTATGTGCAATGCAACAGAGCTCAGCCAGAGGTTTTACACAGGTCTCTCCTAATTTTCTGTGTTTCAGCATGGGTATTATTCCTCCATTCCCATACTTACACACTCCACTGGCCTTCCAGCCTCCTCTGAAAGGTCAGGTTCTGCTAAATTAGCCACAGAACTCATTGTCAGGCAGGGCTTGCTGACGTCTGTTGCAAAAGGGCAGGCCTGGTTAACAAACCTGATGAACGCCTTTGTGAGCACTGCATCAGAGAGGATACGGGTGAAGAGTCAGACATAATGCACCCAGTCTTTACAATATTTCCAAGCACAGTTTCTCAGGTGGAGCTCACATTTAAGGTTGTGAAGTGCAAGTCATTATGCAGCCTGATGAGCTGATCAATATTTAGAGAGAAAGGTGGGAAAGAATCACATGGAAGTTTGTTAAGAGGAGAGCTTTTGGGGTGGTTAAGAGCACTTTCATCTTTCTTCACTCATAGGTGACCTGGAAAAGTGAATACACAGCAGGACTTGCAGAGGTTACAAACTGATAGGCCTAGCTAGTACCACAAACAAAGTGAAATACAACAGCAAAACCAACCATTTTCCAAAGAAGTCAGAGGCTGAAAAGTGATGTTAAGGAAAGGTTCTTGTGTAGTGGTACAAGTAAAGGTTTTTAGGGTGGGTGGCATGCTGTACACCTCTGCAGCCTCTGGAGCATATATCACTACAATCCCCAGAAGTCTGGGGAGACAAGAAGGAGAGACCTACAGTTTCACTGGAGGAGTCTTGATAAGACTTGAAGACTTGATAAAGAGAAGTCTCTTTCTCGCTGATCAGCTGATGATCAGTGCTGACACTGCAGAAATCATTGGACTATTTGAATTCAAAATCCTCTTCTAGAACTGGCCAAAGATTGTAAAAACTCTCCTGAACTTTGCCTTCATATTCTCCTCCATACACACACAACTCTGACTCCCAAATGGACTTAGCTTACAAAAGAAAACGATGGACTGAATTGTTTGTATAGAGCATTTGATGTAGTAATGTCCATTACAGAGACAAATACCAGTGAGATGCAGGTATCTAAGTTACAAACTTCCAATGTATTTTCCTAGTGTTATCAAGTCTGGAAAACTAATTATTGAACAGAGTTGCACTGAAATCCGCTGCAGCACAGGAAAACTTGCAATGACATGGAAGATCAAGTGATTATGAAAAGCAAGTTTTTGCTTGTTACAGAAAATTCAGAGTTAGAAGGACCACTATATCACCACTGGAATGGGCATAGCATTGCCTCACCTTCAGAAGGTCTGCCTTCTGTACCTTCAGAAGGGCTTTGATCTGTGACCACACTGCATGGGACAGTGATACAGCTGATGCTGTTGATCATTTCACGGTTACGAGAAGTGGTTTCCAGAGGGGATGTCTGAACAGACACACTGCATTTAAAAGGGAGATGGTCAGGTCTGTGAGCTTTTAACAGGAACCTAGATTTGTTCAGTACTTAGCATATTGGTTTTTTATTGTTCACATGTTGTAGAAATCAGTTGTAAAGCACTGAGGTCTCTCAAGTCTATTACTGGACTATTCAGGACATTTTAGGATTTGCTTCTATTGGACTTGAAATACATATTTGGCATATACATGATAGGATCAGTAAATAGATTTTTAACTATCTAAACCTCTGAAAGTGATATACAAATTTTGACTTAAAAAAGACTCAGCTGTCTAATTTTCAAAAAGTGTAGATATGGGATGTCTTGACTTCTCAATACATTCAACATTGGGAAGCTTACCAACAAAACTGTGGTTAAAGGTATCACTTTTTAAAGACTGAATCAATAACTGAAGAAAAAAAAATTATAGTCTTTTATGCTGGCAGTCTGACCAGCATGTACTGGACATCTGTCTAACCTTCCAGTGCACTGCATAGCCTTAAAATTATTCTTGCCCTGATGAGGCTTGGTCCTTGTAAAGGATCCATAAATGAGGTCAGTGTTTGTGAGACACTGGCCTTGTCCCTTGCATGAGAAAGAGCATAACAATGAAGGACTGGTGTTACTGCAGTGAATATTTATATACAGACTATGTAGTACTAGAGTGAATCAAGACTTTAGGTATAGATTCAAAAAACTCACAGGCCTCTGAGGAAGGACTTCAACATCAAGCTCCAAAAATAAGATTCTCCAAATCTCTCTTGATTCCACCTTTCCTCAAAGGCACCAAGAGCCTTTCCTTAATGAAAATTTCACTAATGCTCTGCCTTGGCCACATGTGTCAGCATGTCAGGATTGACAGCACCTGTCAGTTACTTCCTACTTGTGTCTTATGGGATCCACAAAATAAGGGTTCCATTGCCTGTCCCACCTGTGTGGCTTCATCCAGTAGGTGTTCCATGGGCATTCCTGCTGGATCAGCTCCTACACAAACTGCACATAACCAGATGCTGCTTTGTTACAAATTGTGTCTGCAGGAGGCAGTGGTGGAAGATGTACTTTGAAATCTCCCAAAATAGAGAGAATAAGATGTTGGAGGAGGAGTAGAACACGGGCTTGCTGATTCTCAACTTGCCATGCCAAATACTACAGTGTTCTTCAGCATCATGCTTGACTTCTATTTCCTCCCTCCCTTCCCTTTTTCTCTTAAGCACTATAGTGATCACATTGTTCCACCATGGAGGTATTCTAGAAAAACTTGTAGCCTGTGGCTTCTTAGGGAAAAGAGGTAGAGAGGAGACTGCACCAGGTATTCAAGACATGAGAGATTGCAAATAATCATATTCTGCTGCCTTGTTTCATCCTCTCTCTTTAAGTCTAAAAATAATTTCCTTTCTTTTTGAAAGAATGAATGCAAATGCCAAATGGAAGAAAAGGTTTCCTGGTTGTACTAAGTGGGATTCCTAAGTCATATTGGCCTCAGGAAATTCTCTGAGCTGAAGATAGCCATCAAATGAAACAGTATTAGTAGGAAATGCCATATATGATTTGCAGACTCTTAATTAGCTGTCTGGTAGATGACCTGGAATACCAGACGAGCACTGTGTCTGATCCTATGTACTGCTCTGGGACTTCTACATAATGCCCCGTTGTGGGACTGCTCAATAAGGTGCTCAGCCTTTGAATTAACATGGAAAATGCTTCATCTTACTTCAAACTACCTTGAAAAAGGGTCATGTTGCACAAGCAGCCTGTCAAAAATATCTTAGGATGCTAGCACAGATATTTTTTTCTACTTATTCTGAGTAGAATTTTTTTCCTGAATTAGCCTCTTACAACGGAGATGAAAAAGATGAACTGATTACTCTTAATCATTAATTAGTAACACTAACTCTTGTCTTTTGATATATGTGAAGCTCAACTTGGTAACTCAGCAGGAAAATAAGGAGAAAATGTGTTTTGAAGTATTCTTATAACTAGACTACCAAGAAAATTTGGGGCTATGCACTTTTCTTTGACATGGTACAGCAGGCTGTCTGCTAGTTCTTTGGCCCTGAATCTTTGCATGCCTTCAACACAGTAAATACAAATTGTGTAGAGCACATAAAGATCAAATAAATTACCTATGTGCTTCATTCTTAGCATCATACTTGGTCACTGACCCTTAATTTTGTGTGCAAATAAATTACTCTGCAACAAAACATTTCAGGGTTTTCACTGCACTTATGTGTCTTAGGTTAAGTATGTTCTACTTAAAAATTTACAAACATGGAAGCAAATATTTGCCTACATTGAGCCAATTTGTCACCAGAGTGCACAGCTGTGCAATTGAAAAAACAGCTCCTTTATTAATCCTTAAAAAAAATTTTCTAACAAGTTAAGTGCATTAAAATCCCATTATATAGTTTAGAGATCTCAAAACTGTTTCAGTTCTGGACTAGGATTTGCAAATACACTAAGCTAGAAAATATAAACGTATATGTGCCACAGGTATTGTGTTGCTAGACTTCTCCAGTCTGTCAACAGCTTGCTGTGATATTTGTCTTACTAGGGTCGGCAGTTTATTACATACCACACCAAAAAGAGGGACATGATTGACATGGTTGACAGACGGAAATGGTCAAAAAGACAATTTTTTTTCTTGGGAAGAACTTTAGCCTGTAAGTGCAATGTTTGGTAGCATCATAATTTTGTAGCTGAAATATAATAAAACATTCTTTAGAATGGAATTTGCAACCAGAGGGAAAAGAGTATGGCTCTGATGCATGAAAACCTTTCTAATTGCTGCAACATCCATTGCAAGGTAGTACAAAACATGGAAATCAAACCTCAATGAATTTTTCCAAAGCTTGTAAGAGGAATAATAGGTAGGACAGCATGCCCAGCCTGTTGGTTTTGAAAAGCTGTAAAGTTACAGCTCCCCATCCAAACAGGCAATCTTGTGGTTTTGCTTGATGCAGTAGTTATATTGTGGAGAAGCTGCCACAGCACGACTCTTTATAGCCTCCACCACAGAAAGCAACAGAAATGGTCACAGATGAGCAGCTGGAGTCACTGAGGTAGAGACTCATTTCACGCATGGCAAGAAAGAAGACAGAAAAACCATCATTCATTGCTAGTATGAATTGCGGAAAACATTTTAACAACCTGAGTACCATTTTGCTTTGGAACTTTATCTAGAGACATCATCCATCAATGTCAGACGAGCATGTCTTCCATGCTGCAGTAAAATCACACACAGACTCATTCTTTTTCCATTTCTCAAAAAGAAATATAAAAAGCCTTACTGTCCAATATTTGCACACGTTTATAACACCATGCAGTGTTATGAGCTGCACAGACAAATCAGCCAACCCCGGTACGAAGGCAAAGAACAGTTTCCTTGGAATTAACCCTTGTTTCAAAAACTATGGATTGCTAATTATCTAGCAGGCTTTAAAACTATTAGGAATTGTAAGAAGTCATACGTTTTTATTTAAGAAAAACTCGTTTCTCCTTGAAAATTCTGTAAGACAGAAGGAACTCAGTCTCTAAAGAACTTACAGCTTTTTAAGGAAAATGTGATATTTTCCTGCCCAGCTGCTCATGTCTTGCCATTTGTTTACTACATCTAAATGCAAAGCACTCTCCCTCCTAGCCCCCCAGGCAATTATGAAACATTTCATTGTTGTTCAAGTGGAGAACGTCCTAAGAGGCAGACTGACAGACACAGTGAAAAATGAGAGCTTTAAGAATTATTGCTTCTTTCCACCTGTCACAGGTCATAATCTGCACCTTGAGAACTTCCCGTTCCAGGTGTTGGCTGACGAGGTCCCTGATGAGACCCCACCTGTAGTGCTGC
>WAAE01009635.1:44656-54670 GCA_013400495.1 Nicator chloris | reverse complement strand
GGCACTATTAAATAAATATTTTTAAATAGTTCTATTTACTTACTATAGATCTTCCTATCCCTTTGAAACCATATATTCAGCACATGCATAATTTTTTAAGACGAAAGTGAAATACTGCCACAGTTAAGTAAAACTTGAAAAAAAGCTAACAAACACACCTGAAAATTCTATAAATGAAAACACGGGGCAGATGTAGAGACAGTGGTGGTGTCTATGTCAAACTGGAATGCTTGGAGCTCCCCCTGGGGATGGACAAGGAGCCAACTGAGAGCTGATGGGTCAGGATTAAAGGACTTTATAGTGGAGGTTTGCTACAGGGACACCAAACAGACGAAACCCTCTTCAGACAGGGAAAGAGAGGAGCAGCCTCACATTCACAAGCCTTGGTCTTCATGGGGACCTTCAACCACCCCCAAAACTGTTGGAGGGACAACACACCAGGGCATAAAAAATCCAGGAGGCTCCTGAAAGGCTTCTTTTTTCAAGAGGAACCAACACAGAAGTGCTATGCTGGACCTTGTTCTTTCCAACAGGGAGGGGCTGATGGCAAATCTCAATCTCCAAGGAAGCCTGGGCAGCCAGGACCATGGAATGGTGGAGTTTGAGATCCTTAGGGCAGTGAAGGGTGCACAAGAAGCTTGCTACCCCCAGACTTCTGGAGAGCAGACTTTGCCCTCTTCAGGGATGTGTTTGGTAGAATGCCATAGGATAGAGACCTGGAGAGAAGAGGGGCCCAAGAAAGCTGGCTAATACCCAAGGATCACCTCTGGAACGATGCATCCTGACCAAGAGGAATTCAGACAAGAAAGCCAGGAGGCCTATGTGGATGAACAAGATGCTCCTGGAGAAACTCCAACACCAAAAAGAAATCTACAGAGTTTGGAAGCAAAGTCAAGTAGCATGTGAGAAATACACAGAAATTGTCTGAGCATCTAGGGTTCAGGTCAGGAAAGCTAAAGCTCAACTAACATCATCAAGACAAGGATCCAGTGTGTAGGAACACCAAATAAAATACAAATCCAGATGAGAGTAATCAAATGAGGTGTTGGATTCTAACACAAGAAATTTCATTTTGACATACCTCTTACTGCTAACAAAACCCCACACTCACCAGACACTTCCTTTGATACCCCAGAGCTACTGTGAAGCACCTTAGTACCTAAACAAACCTCATGACACCACTTTCCATCATGTATTACAAAACTACACTTCATTAAGCACACTGGAGATGACTGTTTAACCAGAAGAGTTATGGGGATTTTTAAAATGAGTGGATGATGTTTCACTTCAAGGATCTAGTCAAAATGGCATGTAAACTCAGTTTAAATTTTTGATGCTGAAAATTGCCTTATACTGGGACTTCTGACTTTCGGCTTTGGAAGATTGTTATTCAGAATGAAGCAAAAAGTATAGTGACAGAAAAACATGGCATAAGCTCTTCTTTCTGAGATGTGAGTCCAGCCTGAATTTAGTTAGAGAAACAAACTTCTATTAGCAAAACCAACAAAATTCAGAAAAGCATACCCATGACTGGTAGTTCCTACAAAAGCTTCTATTTGCCTGACAAACTGGTCCCAAGCCCCTCTAGAGCAGTAATTCCAGCTAGGTCATAGCATATCTGAATATACAATTTGATCAGTTTTGACAGCCCTTGAACTGATATAGCTTGACCTTTATACTCTTTGCCAAAAGCCACTAACAACCTTATGAACTTTCTTAAGTATTTAGTCTCGTCAAGATACTAGCTGACAACCCTTTTAACATTGAACATATGCAATGAGCTTTTCCAGGAAGATGTTAATGCATAAGGAAAACAAATGTAGATGAAAATTCCAAAGTACTTTAGTCAAGATTTCAGAGGGGGCATAGCAACATTTTTTTCCTGACAAAAAGATATTAAAAGGCTTTCCTATTCAAGCATGCTCTTCTGGATTTACCTGACCAAAGTTATTGTTGATATGATGCTCTTGTTAACTTGTTAAAATGGTTTCTGCTGTTTAATATTATTATACATAATGTTTTGCCAGTGGACAGAAAAACCAAGGGAAGACTGTCAGACATAAAGAGAATCCTTAAGTTTCCAACACACAGTTCTCAAAGATCCAGGAACGCTTACTCCAAGATTTCTTATCTTATATATACATGTATGTTTCTGCAAGAAGATCTGTTGCTCTGTTATGTATGTTAAACTGTTATGCTGATCCCCTAAATGATCCCCTAAATTACTGCTTCTGCAAAAACAGGGAAGAAACTTCATTTAACATTGACTCATGGTAAAGTCCATTTTGTTGCAGTCTATTTATACCTTGTTCCTGGCAAAAAACCACAGTATTTTCTCCTTCCCTTCTTCATCTCCTGCAATATTCTGAAATAATAAATACACTCTATATATTGTCACTGGCTCAGTGTGGAGAAAACATTTTAATATAGAAGTGTAAGTCTAAGCAAGTTCTGATCATTATTCCTAAAATGATCAGTGATTACTATTTTTAGAGGTCACTGAATATCTTTTGGAAAGGAACAAATGCAGGGAAAACAGAAAATAAAAATCCCCACCAGAAGACAATGTCCATATTCTCCTCAATATTCTGGTTTGGAAAGGTGATATGAGCCTGCTCCAGCACAGAAACTGTACATTTCCACTGAACAAGATTAAAGAAACACAATAAAATAACTCACAAATAAACATGCTTGTTCAAAGTCTATAGTTGAGCTGTGTCCTATTAGCAGTGAAACTACTATTAGGCAAATAATACCAAGTAAAATTATGCCATAGGAAATGATGGAGACAGAAGCACATAAATGCCAGAGCAGGATCAGCCTGACATTCCCTTGGCTTCTATACTGGCAGCACAGGTGAACTTTAGCTCATCTCCTACCTCAAAACTCCAGACCAACTAAATCAAGTGACAGTGAGTGTTGCAAGCCACAACAGTGAACTAAAGGAGTTCAGGGCTTCATTGTAAGGGACTGCAGCCTTGTTCAGCCCAAATTCTACCTAAACACCTTGTGTTTCCTATCCCCAGTGTGCCCCTGGAGACCTAGAAACAAAAAATAGGGACACTGCATAAAGGCATTATGTAGACTGTCAGTGTTTAAATTAGTCCACAGCATGCACTGGTGGTTTAAAGGAAAAGTCTATACAGGGAAAAACATTGTGCCTACTTCTATTACTAACAGCAGTTTTCCAGTGGAAAAGTCTCCTTTTGAACCCTTTTAACATCACTGAGTGTAAGCTTCGAAAATGGAAAATTAGGACTTTATAAAGCTCTAAAGCATTTTGTTCTTGATTTTACATCCAGATGCAAATTTAAAATGATCTGCATGTAGTGTTGTGGGTTCCTTTAGTTTGGTTTGGTTTTTTCTCATCAGTTCATTTAAAAAACTTGCAAAAATGTTGCAGTTTAATGATGGTTACTTGTTTGTGTTAGATCTTAATTTCTAAGCTTGACTTTAATGTAAAGTCCCAGGTAAGCAAAAACGCACTTTTTTATTTGGGCTCTCCAGAACATCTTCCATTGTGCAGAGAACGTAAAATCATCCACCTTCAAAGAGAAATTAGATGCTGCAGAACAAGCATCACGTCAGGGATTTTTAAGTTACTGTTGCACACCTCCTGAGGCAAACCAAGTACGGTAGATACAAAACTGAGGGCAGAAAAGAAGACAAAAGCAAGAGAAAAGAAAAACGAAAACAAAACCCCACAAACATAGTCATGAATGGGAGTGATAAACAAAGCTACTGAGAATTCACTGACATCCCTTCAGAGGGTTTTTTTTGGGGGGAGAGTAAGCTTTCTGTGGCTTTGTGTGCGTGTGGACTTCTTTATTCTCAATTTCTTTAATGACCTGCCCTAATATAACAAAGACTACTTCATTAAGTATATATTATTTTGTAGGAATTTGGCTTCCAAATTGAGTTTTAAAAGAAGCACTCAGAAAAAAAACTGAATAAAATACAGATCGTTACCAAAAGCCTTTTAGAACGTTATTAATAACATCATGTCACAAAACTTTTTATTAAGACCATAAATAACTGTGTTCAGGGTTTTTTATATCCTATTTATAGCTGAAGAATGTCAAAACAGAAAGCTATTAAAATATAAAATACATGCTCATATTTGCATTCTGTTTTAGCTACAAGCATCAGTATTTTCAGTCAAGCTCTGCCACTCCAGTGAAATGTACCAGAAAGAGGGGTCAGATAAGCTGCTTACTGTAACAAACAACTAAAAATAACATTTACCAGTTTACTTGTAAACTATGCCCTAGTTACACAAAACACTGGAAGAATGACTAATGGGTTTTATTTTTGAGGCCCATTCAAGATCTTAGAAAGTACTTAAAACTTAAATTGTGGTTACCTTAAGGAGACACTGTACTTGGGATAAAAGATGCTTCTATACTGAACCCAGGTCCCGGTCTCCTCTTCTGTATTTTGGTCTTCTATTGAAAAGAGATTGAACGATGCAAACCTTCTTACAGATACTTGTTGGAGATGCACATCTTTCAAGTGCTTTTTCCTCAGAACCTTTGAAATGAAGAACAAATTAAACATTAACAATAAAACTTCCAAGAAAAGAACAAACCCGTGCCTATTTAAGTGAAGAGGCAAACCGTAATGGCTATGCTATCAGCTGGTAGTTATGAATAACCAAGTATGTCAAGCCTGAAAAAAATACCGTGGTATTGATGGTAGGGGTCAAGAGACTGACTTATGAATTACATCTCAATAACTGTAAAGCAAATGTACTGTGTTCAGAAGTACACAAAGTTGCTTTTTCAACTCATGCTCCAGCAAACCCATGCAAAAATTAGAAGGCCAAACTGGGTTCTCCCTCTCATTTTACCAAGTTTCACAGCCCAAGCAGTGCCTTCCCCAAACAATTTCTGTACCACTCACTGTCCCTATAGAGGGGGGGGGGGAAAGCCAACAACAAGAAAGATATCTTTTGTAGAATTTAAATGACAAACCCAAAACATGATCTTCAGGTTCCCGAGTGCTGTGTGTTCCCCTGACAGACTCCTTCCTGGCCTAGAAGTCTTCCCCTGCACACTTGCAGAGATGCTGCCAAAGTTGCCCAAGTTGAGAAAATTGCGCCCTGTCCCAGGCCCCAGACTTTCAGACACCACAACTGTATATTCCCCTACCAGGCCCCATAAGGGGACTGACACGTGAGCCAGACTTCAGGTGAGCCCCAAAACACTCTGACAGCACCAAGTTCAGTGCTAAGAGACTGACGAATTCAAGGCAGTGACACAGACAGAATGTCATTTGCATTTCTTAAATGATTAAAACATTGTTCAGGAAAGTGAAAATGTGGGCTCTCTGTCCTGCCTAGTCTGTGGCACTCAACCACCTTCAGGGAGTGAGGTACCAACCCCTCCACGCAGGAAAACCCAGCAGTCAGCTGTGAGTGTTTGAGTTGTGCCATTGCTCAGAAGACAGACAGCATTCCCCTGCCAGACAAAAAGACTTATTCCTTAGGGCAGTGATGTGGAAGGAGAGGTGTCCTGGATTTAACTTCTTTCTCCTAACATTGGAGAGAGTACAAAAATAATTGCCAGTGCATTTTTAAAATTAAGGTGCATATGCTGCCCCCAGTGATGGATTAAAAAAAAAAAAAAAAAAAAAAAGAGCAGAAAAGAAACTCAGCACTATAAATTGATAAGAGGTACAAGGAAGAGCTCCACTGAGTAGGCCAGCACTGCAATTTACAAGTTTTTGCTCAACTAGAGATAAATCAAATGAGAAACAGCTCTCCAGAATTATGAAACTTAAAATAGAACCTTTGCATACAAAGGATGTGTACAAAAAACCCAAAAATGGGTCAGTGATTTTTTTGCTGTACCCAACCTGTGTTGACATGCTTTAACTGAAAATGCATTGGCATTTAACAGCCTCACAGTTCGGGGCCATGACCTGTTATTTTCCAGGATATTTGGGGCCACGACCTGTTATTTTGCAGGATATTTGGAAGTACTATGTATGTGAGCAGAACAATTGTATTGGCTACGTTGTTGGTTCCTAACAGCAGGTCTGAGGCACCAGGCTTATGCTTTTGCAGCTATTTTCATTGGCAGGTCTCAGCATATGAAAGGCACAGGCATTATGCAGCAAGTATTAAAAATGTCTGGGTGTTGTCCACGCTACTTCTGTAACATGTGAGAAAAATACGCACATGAAGGAAAACACAAAAAAGCCAAAGCAGGAGAACAAAATTAAGAGACGGGCAAAATCAAGACCTTCATGTAATAGCTGTGTTCCTGAAAACAAAATGGACTAACTTGACAACTAAAGAAAATCAGCAATACCTAATTTTCAGAAAAGTGTGTTGTTTGCAGACTTCTTTAAAGCAATAGCAAGCCATTACTAACAGGAAAAAAAATACAGCAGCAACAACATGTTTCTATTTTCAGTTTCTGTTGTACAGAGACATCATATAGCCAGTCTGTAAAATTCATTCTCTGGGTTAGGAGAAAATCTCATAAGCATTTGAATACTCAAAAGAAAATTTCTCTCACAGCCTCCAACACAAGTCAAGTGGTCTAAGATGTGAAAATTACAACAGCAGGTCGAATTGTTTAAAACCCTAAGTATAACTGAGAAAACAGCACAAATGGAGAATATGTTACATTATTTATATCTAGCTCTGTATTTTTTACATATGGATCAAAGGGGTTTTTTCTCAAGTCTGTTCCTAAAAGGATCACAGCTGTGTTAAACAGGCTACAAAGATAAGTTGCTGATATAAAATAATCCAATGATAAAAACAAAAGGTGAACAAACCTATCTTAACTCATCACCAAACAGTCTCCTGTTCTACAAAATTCTGGTAAAATATATACCACAGATCTCAGTTGCAATGCCCTTGGTATTTAGTCACAGTATTAGGACCATGTTTAGGACTCCCTATAAAAACTAAAACTGGTTGATATCTCTTAAAAAAAAACCTCACCAAAAAAGAATCTCCCACAAACAACATGGAGAAAGGCAGTCACCTGAAAATCCTTGTATTTAACTGTGTATATCCTTGTGTTAGGCCTAGTTGCACTAAGAGCCAAATTCAGTAACAGCTTTTAGTCTACAAACCTCTGCCAGTTCTCTGGCAGTGACTGCAACATGGTATTTTGCACATGCAAGAAAATTTCTACACAATCAGCTACAACATAACCTGTAACTGCACTCTAAATATCATCCATAGGACTGTGGTATTTATTTTTACAAATAATTTACTTACCAGATTGTTTTATCCAACCATAAATAATTTACAAACTCAAGACTAACAAAAACATGGAAAAAAGATCTGGAGCACAGGCACCCTTCACAGAGAGAAGAGCAGGAAGAGATGAAAATTTGTTTTAGAAGTGCTTCTGTTCAGGAAAAAAACGTGTCATTGACCTATCCTGACTTCAGCTTTTATTTTTCAATTCTGGAAGTTAAAGTACATTAGCAGGTGAGCAAGATTCTCTCAGGCATGTGGTGTGACTCTTGGGGATGGTCCTGGGCAGAGCCAGGAGTTGAACTTGATGATCCTTGTGCGTCCTTTCCTGCTCAGCATAATCTGTGAATCTGAGACTTGTGTGAGAAGGGCAAGAGGAAGGTAATAGGCAGGATAAACAAAAAAAAGCTTACAGATTTCATGAAACTTTCTACAGGGAGCAAATGTACATATAGGGAGGAACCTAATGCATGCCTATTACTCTAACTTCCCTGCTGAAAACTGACTGGATAATGCCTTCAGCCACAGAGACTGGCAGAGCTCAAAACACAGCCTTAGGGAACTTATCCAGTCACTTACAAATGCACAATAAATGGGTAGCTTCCCTCAGCATTTTTTTAAATGCAAAAAATACTTTTCTTGATTCTCACCGACTACGTTTAAAAATATTGCCAAACTTCAAACTCAGTACATACATAAAACATTTCATTGATAAAGAATACACAGGTAATTATGCAAACCCCTGGTTCTTTATGCTAGCTTCATGGGACACCTCATAAATGGGCTTTTTTTTTCTTAATTAGATCAGCAAGCATGCACTCAAGCATCCTTACCATAGTAAATCAATTTGTGTGTGCATTGAATGAAAGCAAATTCAAGATATAAACACACCATAGAACTGACTTCACGTAAGGCATTATTATAAGCAGTATGAAAAGTGCTTTTAAAAGCACTGTAAGAAACACTTTGACAGTGCTCCTTTAAAAATGGATTTAAAGGGAGGTTGATACCTTCTTCCAATCCATAGATAGATCTGAGCACCACTGTAGCAAAGAGCACAGAACTGATTTTTACTTCAGATGTACCAGTAAGATTAAATTGATCCTTGCTCATTGTACCATATAAAAATCAACAGAAAAGCTGAAGAACATGGAAAAACCAAGGGAAACTGCAGAGGGAAAGGTCACAGATACATGTAGTTTGAGAAAAAAAGAGAAGCCTTCTCCCCAAAGACCTACATGCAACAGTCCTTCCACAACCCCATTCTATTGTTATTAAAAGCTCCTTATAATTTTAAGATGCAGGAGTATGCCAAAGGCAGTATATGTTGAGAAGAAGTAACAGCTAGTATAGCCACAGAGTGCAGCTTACATAGTCTGCTAGAACAGAAACCTACAAAGACAAACCTGATATTCCCACCAGTAACTTTGACATTTCCTGCTTTGGAATATAATAAAACTGAAGTTGGTCCTGTTGAACAGGACCGGCAAATTCAGAAACCAAAAGCACACCCAAAGTGCAATACTGCTGTTCTCAGGCCTCCCACTGTGACCCAGCTGCAGCCAGGTGCCCCTTTCAACCCAGCTGCCGCCACTGACTCAGTGCCACCCCCCCACCTTCTCAAGGTCAGCTGTCCACAGGCAGCTCCAGATGTCCACCTGCAGAGAACCAAACGCTCAACTTAGGCCTGTAAATTTCACATCCACAGCCAATGAAACAGACTGGAGGTTTTAAGCCTTTACGCCTCCACTCATCTGCAGAGGAATCCTTTCAACCTTGCTCTGCTCCGAAAGGGTCTAAAACAGTGTGGAAGGCTAGAGCTGGGAAGCTGCTGCTTACCACAGCACAGGTGTCACCACTTGCTCCTTCTTCCTCCTCACCCTCCTCCAGGCACAGCCCCTCAGCAAAATGCAGTTTCCACTGCCAGGTGAGTGGGGTCTCGCCCCAGCTCCCCACCGAAGGCAGTCTGCGGGGCACGGAGCAAAGAGCACGAATGAGGTGGCAGCCACGACAACCAGCCCCAGCAGGCATCGATGGAAGGTGTCAAACTACGGCCTGAAAATCCCAAGGTGCCCTCAGGCGGTGGGGTGCCAATGGGATGCTCATTCTCCTCCCTTAACACAGACCACGGACAGTTTTGGGGATCTGCTGAAGGCACACTTTAGAATCATAAAATCACAGAATAAGCTGAGTTGGAAGGGACTTGTCAGGACCGTCGAGTCCAACTCCTGGCGCTGCACAGGACGCTGCAAGAGTCCCACCATGTGCCCGAGAGCATCGTCCAAACACTTCAACTCTACCAGGCTTCAGCTCTGTCAGGCTGTCAGGCTTGCCTGACACCACTTCCCTGGGGAGCCTGTTCCAGTGTCCAGCCACCCTCTGGGTGAAAAACCTTTTTCTAATATCCAACCTAAACCTCCCCTGCACAACTTCAGGCCAATCCCTTAAGTCCTGTCACCGCTCACGGGAGTGAAGGGATCAGCGCCTGCCCCTCTGCTTCCCCTCTCTTTAGAGAGGACTGGGTGCAATATACACGCATATATTTTTATGATTATCATATTTTCCAGGGAGAGTGCTGCAAGCCCCTTTACATGACCCACCACAGTATTGCTCGCAATCCTCCTGTCAGGGGTGCGGGCAGCGCGGGCTTCCCGCAGCGCCGCCCGGGGCACAGCCCGGCCCGAGGGAGCAAGAGAGACCCCGCGCTGCCCTCAGGCTGCGCCGCCGCCCGCCCCGCCATGCCGGCCCCTCCCGCCCGCGGGCTCCCCCTACCTGTCCGAGCAGCCGCCAGC
>WAAE01009635.1:0-44623 GCA_013400495.1 Nicator chloris | reverse complement strand
CACCGCTCGCCCCGCACCTGCCCCCGGCGGGGCGCGGGGAGCCGGCAGCCTCGGCCATGCGGCGGCGGGAGCGCCGGGAGCTGGCGCGGCGGGAGGGAGCGCTGTCTTGGGCGGCGGAGGCGCGCCGCTGAGCGGCAGCGGGACCGGCCGGGCTAGGGATGGAGCGGGAGGAGGGGCGCGGCCATCTTTGCTAAGGGCAGCGCCGAGCGACTCTCGGCGGCCGAGGAAGTGCGGTGCTCTTCAGGCCCGGCACGGCGGGGCCGCGTCTCAGGTCAAGTCGCCCGTGGCCTCCGCGCCTGGGGACGGGACTGGGTGTGGCACGGCAGCCACCCGGGAAAGCCGCGCCAGGGACCGTGCCCGCCCGCTGTGGCTGCGCGTCCCGGCGCTGACATCAGCGGCGCTGGGCCGCGGCTGCTGAAGCGCCCTGCTGCCATCTTAGTTAGGGGCAGCGCCCCGGGAGCGCTGCCGCCCGCCCGGCACCTCATCCCGGGCAGCCCCGGCCCAGCAGCGCCGAGCAGCGGGAGCAGCGGCGGCAGCGCCACGGCGAGTCCTTGCGCGGCCGCGGGGGACGGGGAGCGGGGCCGCGCCGGTTCCAGCCGCGCACGTGGGGCCCGAGCCCTGCAGTGCTCCTGCTGCCCAAGGACCCTCGGGAGGGAGCGTGGGTTTGGTGATGGGGAAATGGGGGGGACGACTTCTCCAAACTTTCCCAGTGTTCGTCCTTCAGCGTTCGAACGTGCACGGTTGCACCTCCTCGTCTCATAGTTGCACTGGGAGTTAAACTTTGGGCCGCCGGGAATGTTCGGGTTAAAATGTGGGTGCCAGTTGTTAACAAACAGACTGAGTTTTACTTATTTTCTTATTTGATTTACCTAGTGAATCAGTCACATTCTTTGAAAGAGGAAGTTTACACTTTGTATATTTCATATGTGTGTGTGTATATTTACACCTGCAGTTTACTATATGTATATTTCACGCACACTGTGTAAATGATCGGCAGTTTGGGATTTTCAGAAATTCCAGGTTGGTTGTCAAGAAATGAAGGTTAGGATGTGCTGCGCTGGACTACGGAATCTTCTCCAAAGGCTGAGCTTCAGTGCCAAGTACTACTCTAAGCATAACCCTCCTCAAACAGTGTGTCCTTACAGTAAAATTGGACCAAAAAAGTGCCACATCCTGGACTGTTCTAAAAGTACATGCACCCACAGGACTGCACCACCTGGAAGCATCCTGCCATGCAGATTATTTTCCTGTAAGGTATGCTGTTTAAATATAGACATAATACCAACAACCACTTTGGCGCATCTGTTAAGGGACCCAGTCATACTTTTCACATGTTGAAGAAACACATTTTTCCCAGAGAATTTGAAGCAGAGGAATAAAGTCCAGGATAGCAGTTACATTCAAGGACAGGTACCATTGTTCAGCTTTCCTATGCCGTTTTGACATAAAGCTGCATTTGGTTGATTTTCCCACTAAAGTAATTTTGAAAAAATTGGTATCTTCCAGACTTAGGTAAAGTGTCAGAAAACTGCAGGAGAGATCAGCTAGTGTAGAGGCAAAGTGTCCAAACTGGTGATAACAGACTGTGAGCTAGCTCAAAAAACACTTGACTTTTCTGTGTTGACCAATAAGTCATGGTTTCCATTATATTAAAATATAGTATTGACATCTCATAATCATGCTCACGTGTTCTAAACTATATTTTAAGAGGTACTTGCATTGATTTCTGCAAATAAGTATTGTGTAATTGGATGGCAGTATATCATGCACAGTCAGAAAAGTCTGAAATATTTTTAGTCTTCTGTCTCAGCGTCTCTAATACAGATTTTGCTAGAAGCATTATAAAAGTTTGCTGCAGTATGACAGCCTAAAAACTTATTTCTATGCATAAGTACTGTTTAAAAAGATTTGTTTTGGTTTATTTGATCCTAAACATGTTTTCAGATGGATGCGTGGTTGTCCTAAGATTGTTTCAAATTGACAGTGTTTCTTCAGAGGTGACACAAACTTCAGCTTGTTGTAACTCTTTTATTTGTCACCATAAAGTAAAGAGCTCCTGAGTCTGTGTCTCAAGCGGCAGCAAATGTTTGAAGGAGAACGTAGGAGGTCTGGAGGGACGAGAATGTGTGGTTCAGTTTACTCAGTGGTACTTCACTAACACAAATGTTACAAATGCTGCGCTGTGACACTGGTCCCAGGATGCAAGCATGGTTTTCACCTGAAAGGAGGCTGTGCCTGTATGCTTTGGAGCAAATGTTTGCACACCAATTGTCACTGAGATCCTCTGCTATCCTGAATATCTTTCAAGATTACTGGATTTTCCCCAGGTAGGGGATGCTACTTAGTTTGATCTGTGCAGTATTATGTAGTGTAATATAAGTCGTGGAGCTTACTACTTGATCAAGTGAGATTTCACAGCGTGCAAGCACTATTCTAGCAGTTTTAACACACTTTTAACATTTTTACAATAGAAGAAAGCTTTGTTGGCAGTGAGGCAGCAGTAATCTCACATTTCATGGAAAAGCAGATCCTTAAACTTATTCCTGATAAAATTGTTGCAGAACCCATATCAGTTCACTGCTTCACTTCATTCTGCACCTTATGGACATTTATATCAACACTTCTGAGGAGATGGAGCAAGAACCTGAATGAGCTGCTAAGATTCCTAGGTACAGGAACAGAAGTGTGAATGGTGTTTTCTAGGAAAGGAAATGAGAAATTACACTCTAAAGACAGGAAATTATGAAAGAAAGCTGTGAAGAAGGAAAAATAACAGAATTCCATAAAATGTAAAACTTAGTTCTAGAACAGGAACAATTGTATTTACTTATAATCAATTAAGAGTATGTATTAATAGTACCCTAAATTTTGAAGAAAATACCTCAATAAATGTGTCAAGTAAAGCACATTTGACACTGCCTCCCCAAAAGATCAGGAAGAGTTAAAATAAAACACATGCCAAGTGCAGTTTTTGTTTTTATTGGCATGTACTTTTGTAATAATGCAAAGGTGGTTTGGGGCCTGTGGCTCAGTGTGTTCAAAATGGTGTGCCATGTGCTGGCTTGTAGCCATTGTTGTCTTTCCTTACTTAGCAGGAAGGAACAAAAGTCCCTTACAAAAGGAAGCAAAATACATCTGTAGTAACTTCAGACCTTTTGCACAAGAACCTTCTGAAATCAGAGCAAAAACACTGGAGTGACATTTCACCAACATACAAAGCTATGACAAAGAGAATCAAAGAAAAACTGGAA
Source organism: Nicator chloris (assembly GCA_013400495.1). NCBI lineage: Eukaryota > Metazoa > Chordata > Aves > Passeriformes > Pycnonotidae > Nicator > Nicator chloris. The sequence goes on along the minus strand of WAAE01009635.1, from coordinate 41,372 downwards.
GAATTGCACAACATGTATACACTCAATTCAGGAAGCCCAAGGGTAAGTGGCAAACAATACAAACATTTCCCATCACTGCCTACAAATAAAAGAGGGTGAGGCTGTTCCTGTTATAAAATACTGGTTTTGCTCATTTTTTAGAGTAGAAGTTCTGAATATTTTAATAATTGTTCATAATAACATTTGTCTTTAGAACAGCTTATACCTGTTATGACAGTGAATTTACCTTAATTTTTCCATAGGCAAAAGCAAGTAAAGATAAAATAGTCATCTGACTTTTGGATAAAAAATACAAGACATTGTAAGTTGCAAGAGCAGTTGCAGGTGATCTGAGCCTTCTGTGAAATTTAGAGCAGGTAGAGGTAGCTTAAGTACCCTAACTGAAAAAACTTTCTGATGTGTGCAACTCCTTCTTCAGTATGGAATAAATGTTCCATCATTTGTTACGTTTGTTACAGTGTGTTACAATTCTGCTGTACAGAAAAATGACTGTATCTAGGGGATTCAAAGGAAACAGTCTAATTGTGTGCTGGACTTGAAATATGTTTGTTTGTATTGAACAGATGAGGTTTGGAGAAAATGTGTACTTTGAAGAGAATGGCTGCATACTTCTTGCAAAAGCAGATGATGGTAAAGGATTTCTTTTCCTAATGTGGTAGGATTCTTAAAAAAGGTATACATGTATCACTTAGTGTTCTTTTCTTGCATTAATGCTTAACTTGTCTGTTTCTTAACTAAAAATACTTCTATACAATTCTGTAATAGAGTAATAGTTCTAGAATCCTGAATCTGTAAAGGCAAGGTAAAGAGAGTTAGAGAATATCATATATATTGATAATAAGGCAAGTTGCTGGAAAGGAAAGAGAGAGGACACTTCTTTTCAGAGCCCTAACTTAACATTTTAAAAAAGAACATCCATGCTTTTTTATTTCTGAGGGGTGGGGTGAAAGAATTTCTAATTTTATTCATTAAAAGCAACCACACTTTAGCTATCTGAGCTTTAAAATCCAATGTGTTTAGTAGAAGCCAAGATCTACAATTTTGAAATATTTTTAGTAATAACTACAGGAGTTTTTTCCTTGGAACTATAATTTTTTATTTTTACAAAGTGCATTTGCAAATATCTTGCAAGACAGGTATTTAGTGTTGATAAATTCCAGTAGAATGTTTGTGAGTATTGGAGACAGATTTGTTAAATACAGGCATTAAGAATCACTGGTCATTTTGACAGTGTCTTAATTACAGGATTTTTTTTTTGTTATCTCTTTTTTTATGTAATAGGTGAAGGAAATGCTGAGATTTTATTCAGTGTTGAAGATCTTGGCTTTTCTGATGCCTTTATTCAACGGATCAGAATTTCACCAGATCAGAGATACATGGCCATCAGCTTAAAAAGTGAAAATTCTGAAGAGGCAACTTGCATTATTATGAAACTTGGTAATCTTCCTATTGTGGAAAAAGTAATTCCAAGGGTATTTAGCTTTGGTAAGCTGTTTATAAATATCCTTTGGATCACACAAGCTTTCAACACAACATTTTTCTTAGTTTAAAGATAATACTTTGTTTGTTTGTTTGTTTGTTTTAAACAAAGGCAACATTTAATCCTTATAGATGTTGAATTGTTTCTTATGGTTTCTTTAATGCTGCAATTACGTGGTATCTGATATGGATGAAAGGGACTGCTTCCTGGATACTAGTTTTCCTTCATTGGAAAAGCATTCATACACATTACAACAGTCATGCAGATAATTTTTTCTATTGAATCCAATATGCTGTATTCAAAACATAGTGACATGGCTGTTTGTCATATAAAAATCTTTTTGAGGGATGTTCTAGTTGGTAAACCCTTACAGCTACAACTGAAGTCACTGGTAGCTGTAGACAGTTAGCTTTGCTTGAAAAGTGTGGTACTTCTAGTACTAGTGAGCATTGGCTGGAATTTCAACTGGAATCCAGGATGTGGATCCACACTTCAGAGCCCAGTGAGGTCAGCCAGGCCTTGAATCAATTCTTGCAGAATAGATTACAGAGCTTTACATTGCTGTTAAAAGATGCAGGGGTAAATGGAAGGGAATGGGAAAACCTTCTTTTTTTTTATAGTATGTTAAAGAATATAGCAAGAAGAGTATAATAGTATGTATACAGTGTTCCACATCTTGTAGTTTGGATTATATTGCTAGATGTCATCAAGTATATCTAGTGGAGTATGCAAGTTGCCTGGGCAGAGCAAAAAAATAAAACTCTAGGTAAAACATCCTTGTTAAAGAAATGAGGAGTAGCAAGAATTTAGTGTTTTGTTTCCACAATTATAATACCTGTTGAAAAATAAACATGCAAATTTTAAACCATACTTGAACATCTATCTAGGCTGATCCAGAAGAATCAGTACAGTTAAGAGACCAACATCCTGTTGCCTAAATAGGTGTGACAGATAATAAGAGTACAAAAGATGACTATCAGAATGGTAAATTCTGTAAAGTTAAGTCAGGTGAGAGTGAGGTACAGCAGCAGTGTCCTGAAGCACAGAGGTGCCTCAATCATGAGCAAGAGAATTAGGTCTTAGAACCACTTGCAAAGTTTATGTGCTTGTATTGAGTGATACAAAATAGCAGAGAGATAGACAGAAGTTGATTTTTCTGTCAGCTAGGCTAGAGAAAAACTTGGATTTTCCCTCTAAAGGCTTGTCTTCAAAGTGAATCCACAGCTACCTGTTCACTTTGGAGCCACATTGCTATTCAGGAAGCGAAGTGTTTGTGTTATTTTGGTGTTACTAATTCCTTGGGTTTTGTACTGAAAATCAGTATTTGTGCATAAGACAGCATACAGCAGGTTTTAAAAGCATATGTGTTAAACATCTTTCTGTTGGCTGTAGGAGCAGCAGAGATGGCAGGAATGTGGCTGGATCTGTCAGAGTAACTTCAGAATAACAAGGTTCCTGTATTTATACCTTTCTATGTTGGTGAACACATACACAAGCATAGAACACTGGAGAATTTTTATCTCAGCAGTACCCATGGGGCACATGCATCATCTCCTTTCTCTACATGGCTCGTGTGCAGTCACATGCAGCAGTGCAGAGCTTATGATGCCTTTATTCTCTTGCTGACTCTGTGTAAACCTCTTTTTCTCTGCTGTTTGAAACAGCCACGTCTCCCATTTTCCTGTTACCTCCAGAACCCACACAGGGTCAAGAGCTTCCTATTACTGGGCCCTGCAACACTGACCTCTGCTTTTTTTTTTGCCTTTTTTTTTCAATATATTATGAGATTCTTGTTCCGTGGTATTCAGAGAAAACATGGAAAAACCTTTTGGCTCTTACCTCAGTCCCCACAGGATGCAGAAGTGCTGTCCTCAGTTCCATGCCACCTGCAAGCCACCTTTTTCAGCACTGGGTCCATTGTCCATGGAACTCACATCTTCTCTCACTAATATCATACACTGTTCTGAATTTGATATGCATTTGTCTTTTTTTACAGAGTGGGCTGCAAGTGATGTTCTGTATTACACAACTCAGAAGAACCTTAAATGCCAGAATGTATTCATGACCACTTTCACTTACCAGAAACATACTAAGTTAGTTTATACAGAACAAGATGCAAGGTAATACAGACCTAAAATATAACAAGTCCTTTACATATTTAAATGTATTTTATATATAAAATATAAGTGGATTGGAAAACAAAGTATTCCATATCATATTTCAAATAGTAAAATGTGTTTTTGTGTTCTGCTGTCAACAGTGCCTTGTACAGCCTGAGAATGTGCTCTGTTCTCCTTTTGATATGTGATCAACAGAGATTTAACTTGCCTCTCTTACCTCATGGGTTCAGCTGAGTTTATAAATGTCAAGGTCACTCTCAGGTCAGGGTGTCCTTTAATGAATGTGTGACAGTTTCATACGGGGTAAATCAGACCGTGGATTTCATTTTGCTTTCTCTGCTATTGATGTCTGATACATCTTTAAAAAAAAATACATAAGTTCAGGCTAATCCTTGCTCTGGGTAATGGATGAGCAAAGTCATTACAACATTCCAAGAGACAGAACTATTGTTGACTGAATACCCTCTCAATAACCTTTCTTTAAGCAGTGGTTTAGGAAGACAAGAAGGCTCTTTGCTAAATTGAGTGCAGAACTAGCTTTTCAGCATTGTAGCACATGGTATATTTATACAGCATTCCATAAATATTTGTGATTATTCTTAATTCAAGTTACATATTCAGTAAAGAAATTCCACTTATACTTTCATCAGGCAACAAAAAAACCCAAAAAAATTGCAATGGAGATGGAATAAATAAGATCTTTTTTTTTTTCCAGCTGCATTTGATGCATAGTTATAGAAAATCAAGTCTCACTGACCTGGCACTTCCCCACAGGGAAACTGTTGGCATAATTCTGAAGGTCACAGTCATTACAGTAAATCTACCAGAAACTTACTCTAAAGGTTCATGTGCTATTGCAGCTCATAGCTGAACTCCTTCATGGGAGATGGCAAGACATTCTTTTGTATTTCCATTGAGCAGTTCTGTTCTGCATCTCACTAGCTCTTCTAGTTGCAACCAGATATTTTTTTTAGAAGCTGAAAATTTCTTTTTTTTTTAAAGCTACAAAGATAAAAAAATTATAATATCAATTATACTTTTGTATATATACAAATATACAATTATAATTATCTCCCCATAATCCTTGGGGAGAAGTGTAATGCGCATTTCAGCTCAACCCTCTTAGAGGCAGGATCAGCAGAGCTGAATTCTTGGAATCTCTACTGAATGCAGTGCCCCATTCTTGTCAAATTCATGGGTATTAGACAGGCAAGAGGCTGATTTTTCTTGCAGACTTTAGCTCCCCCTCTGTGCCTGTCCTCCTAAAGATGTTAAGAGGGTAAAATTAGAAAAAAACAATAGTACTAAAAAAATTTGAGATCCTCCACCTGCAAATAATTAAAGGCACTGAAAATGCTATCTGAAGCATCCTTTCCTTCACCAGTCAAAGAGTCTGAATCCTAGAGAGATCATCATTGCAGTCATGTATCTGATCTGTGTGATGCAGATTATGGTACTCAACCCTGCATTTTCTTGATGGAATCTGGATCTTCGTGTTGAACAGTTTTGCTTTTAGAGACATCCAGTCCTAAGAGTTCAAAGGGAAAGAGATTCTTCTGATCCAAGGTGTGACATTGCAGTTAATTAGGATGACTCATAGAAATTTGAATCTGAATTTCAGCCTGAACTTCTCTACGATTAGAGACAGCCACTGGTTATCATCCTGCTTTCTGTTTCTAGATTTTAGAGGGATTTAAAACCAGTAGGTAGTTCCTAGTTTCTTAGTTCCAAAACCAGTTCCTAGTTTCCAGCTTTATCACTCCAACACTGTCCATTTTGCCTCATATAGGCCTCTGTGCTTTTTTTCTTTTTAAATAGTACTTTTTGTCTTATTTGCTTCAGACAGTTAGGTCAGTAGCACATAGACATTTTATCAATTTATTTTTTAACAGCTCTTACTTTTGTCATTGTTGTTCCCATATCATGTCATTTATTATTTTAACTATCCATTACTAATTTTTAATAGAGTTACAAGCTGAATAAAAAGTTCTAAATTTTGCCTGAATTTTAAAGCCTGTATGCATCAATGAGCTTCCAGTCTAGCTCAATGATGCAAAAACCTGGATTTAGTTGGGCAACAATTGAACTGCTTTCCTTGCAGATTTCAGGTCTCACACACAAGATTGAGGGGTTTTAAATCCCAGGGTAAATGCAGCAGAAGTGGGTCTGGGAACCAAGTAGCCTGAAATTTCTCCAGGCTGCTTACAGGAATGCTGTTTCTTACCTTGCAGATGGAAGCCCATGATTCTGAAACAACTGATGTATTTTAAAATACTGATAAAATTTAAGCTTTTTCTTTTTTTTTTTTTTTTTTAATGATTCCCTACAGATTCTTTGTAGACCTTTATTGCACAAAAGACAGGCGTTTTCTCACTATCAACAGCAACAGCAAGACAACCTCAGAAGTTTGGCTGGTTGACTGCAGACATCCCTTTGAGGCACCTGCTCTTGTACAAGCACGAACCACGGGGGTCATTTACCACATCGAGCACAGAAAGGACCAGTTGTACATTCTTACCACATATGGAGAACCTGCAGAATATAAGGCAATTTTGACTGATAATTACATTCAGAGGATTAATTTAGCTTTTTCTTTCAGGTCATATAGAAACAGTAAGCTTGGCTTTTAATCCTGTCACAGCTTACATAAATAAATTAAGAGAGAGACAGCTGCATGGATTAAAGAGACTGATGGTGCTGCATGGAGTCTCACCTGTAGGAGGCCAGTTTGATCCTAACTCCTTTTTCAGCATCACGAAATGACTATCCTTCAACAGTCATTTCCCCTATATCAAAACTTAAGTTGGTGATCTCAAGTCTGTGTAATCAAACCCACCTACAACTGTGCTGAAAGCACTTACTGTATTACTGATCTTCTGTAATCTTTGAGATGTGGTCTTCTCCAAATGTTACTGCATTGTTCTTCCATCTTGCCTAAGTAAGGAGAGTTTAAAAATCTCCAGTTTTAGACAGGCAAACACCCCAAATACAAATAAGTAATTTTTTGCAAGAAAAATGTTCTATGGGATCCCCTGTAAGTCTGTACCTCTCATTTGTAACTCTTACTACATTTTAGTAATACAAGGTTGTTTGGTTTTTTTATAGTTGATGAAGGCACCAGTGGCTGCCAGTGGCAAGGAGAACTGGCAGTTAGTTTATGCACTGGAAAAGAAAACCAAGCTAGTAGACTTTGAGATGTTCAGTGATGACTGTATTATGTTCCTGAAGAACTCTGGTCATCTTTATTTAAATGTGATTTCTTTTGTTTCACACTCCGTTCAGTCAATAAAGGTACGTTTTCGCTTGGTTTAAGCAGCATCATATTTTTGCAGCTTTTTTTTTTTTTTGGGGGGATAACATAATGAAAGCAAAGATAAATTCCAAAACTAAAAGTGGTTTGGAAACTATTAATACTGCCAATTTAATTGTTATGACTACTTGTATTACCTGTGGCTGTTGTTCAGGATGTGATGTGGTGGCTTACTGCAGCATTTAGAAAGGTAAAGAGCAGCTATCCAGTTCCTTCTTCAACAGATTACAGTCAAGCTCTTCACAATACAGCTGATTTCTAATGTAAAGCAGAACTTAGTTCCCTAAATGCTCTGCTTAGTTTTACTGAGCCTATTTTTGGTGAGACTCATTGGTGTAAGCAAGGCCCCTGTCACAGGAAAGAGATTAATGTTCAGAAAACAAGTATGGACACTGTGCCATAATAAATGGGAAGAGTTGATAGTGCAGTACAATTGGTGCAAAGGATTTGCTTCCCTTCTCTAGTGGGTAAATACTTGTGGACTAAAACCAAAGTGACTCAAGCCAAATCCATGATTTCTGAAGACCATTCAGGTGAAATATTTAATTGATTTGTTTTCCTGAAAAATAGAGTCTCAACAACTCATAAGTTTATTGCAACAAGCTGCCAATGCTGCACTCTAAAACTGCTACAGAAAAAGGGTTTCAGCGAAGTACACTGTACAGTCTCCAAAATCTTCATTTTTTAAAATGGCCATAGTTTATTTATTCAGAAAGGGCCTGCAGTTACTCAGGAGAACTTGGACGACTTCTGCATTTTCAGAAGCCTCTAGCAACCTAACCCAAGTAAGTAATGGTCTGGCAGAGGGTTTGGCTATGTCCCTGCTGCTCTCAAAGAATGAATCTTGATTTCTTTCATTCTTAGCAGAGTTAAAAACCTTAAATATAATAACAGTAAGTGTCTGAGGGTGAATGTGCCAGGAAAAGGTTTTGTTCTTCACAATGGCTGGCACTAGGAACAAAGTTAAGAGGCAGGGGTTTTCAGTGGCTTACCATTACTGAGCTAACTCACAGTAAAAGCATAATAGCTGACATGGACTTGGCTGTATAACATGTTGAAGTAGAACTGGAAATGCAAGGAAAAATATGATCTAAAATATAAAACTAATGCAGAATCATTTAAAATGTTTTCTTTTAAAATAGCTGCACTAATAGCTATTTTAAACTAAATTTGAATTAATTTTTTGTTTTTATTTTGTATTTCAACTTTATCTAATGGCCTCAGGGGAAAAGTTTGCCAATCTTTCACTTTTTGACTGTTTCATTACTGGATTTAAATGAAATACAGATTGTGCTACATACAAACTGAAGATAATTAATATCTAAAGTCTTTTACTCTGGAGGACATATTAAGCAAAATTTACAGAAGCAGTGTAGAGGTCTCACTTCAAATGCCGTGTTTTCTCAGCTACCTACGTGGGCCTGTGAATTTGAATTGGAATCTCATCCTGAACATACCACCAGCACCTGCTCTTTTCAGCTCTCCTCCCCAGTACACCCCCCTAAGCGTTTTGCATATTCATTTAAAGAAAATAATCTCATTGAACAAGCTGTGCGAGAGGTACCAATTATTACGAATTGTCACACTACACGTTTGCTAGCTAAAAGCAAGGTAAGATTTTTCAGTCTTTTTCCCATTCCTTTTATTCTTTCCTTCCTCCCCACCCATTTAAAGAAAGTGCATTTGGCAGGGAACAGAGATTAAAAAATGTAAAGAGCAGTTGGTGCTATAGTTACTAAACAGTGGGTGTTTTTTTCAGTGCTATAGAGAAGAAGGAGTCGTGATTTTTTTTTTTCCATTAACCTGGGTATTCCAGAGGAGATATCAGCACACGATGAGTCAAGAATCTTAGTATAAGTGAGAATTTCTAGTTGATATAATGGTATTGTACTGCACATGATAAATGAAAAAGGTGCCAGCTGTTGAAAAGAACACCCCACAACCAGCTGCACAGTGCAGATCAAGAAAGGAAAGTTTTAACAGCCTGAGTTTAAAAATTTGGAGATGTTAATAAAGAGTTTGTACTGTGGTAAGTGGTAAACTCCTGTTAATAACATACATTCTTGGTGTTAAAGGGGGAAGGAAGACTTGTGTGCTTTGGTAGTTTAAAAACTCCTCAGGTGTTGCACTTAAATGAATTTATACTCTGCATCCATAAGCCCACACAGCAGAGGTTCAGTCTAAGGCTTTATTTTTCAAGAGTGCTTTGTACACTCTAAGTGAAAAAAAATTACTGTAATCAAAAAAACACATTTTAAAATAAATAATTGAAGTTTTCATTGCTATGTGTCATTGAGATTTCTGCAATGTCCCTTATTGTAAAACTACTCCTTCTTTTCCAGGATGAAACTTTGGTGCCAATTACAGTTTTCCATAATAAGAATTCTAAAGAACTACACAGGAGACCACTTCTAGTTCATGTATATGGAGCTTATGGCATAGATTTGAACATGAGCTTTAAAGAAGAGAAGCTGATGTTAATTGAAGAGGGTTGGATATTAGCATATTGCCATGTTAGGTAAGTCAAATATAAAATAGATACACAGATATTTGTTCATGTACAACTGAAGATGTACCAAAATAATTTTTTTCATGTACCTATACCTAATTAGTCATCTCTTCTTAGATTTTTTTATTTAAGCAGTTTTTAAATTTACCTCAGGGGAAAAAACCACAAGAGCACACTACATTTCTTAAATCTACAAGATGGCTGTATGTAACTTTTAATCTTTTCAAGTCTCATTTTCGCTCAAGAAAAATTTCAGTTACGTGCTCAAATTGCCATGACATGTTATCTCCCTCTCCTTCTGAGAACATTGTGTGCTAATGCTCAGTCTGTGTCTTCTGAAAGCCATTTACATTCCACAGCAACAACTAAGCATTTAACCTGCAACCCTTCTTCTTTTATGGGCTAAATCCTCTGTCTCCAGCGTCTCCAGCTACAAATCTACCAGTTTTATAAAACTGCAACGTACAACAGGCTTCAAATTTTTCTCAGTAGCTAAGGAAGATAACAAAAGAATAACTTTAGGGAGGGGAGGGAAGGGGAGGAGTAACTGTTGGAAATAGCAGTCCCAAAACAAATTCAGCAAATATATTCCATCTGCTGTACTCAGTAGCAAGTATTGTGCTGTTCTTCCTCACACCCCACTAAGTATCTTAAGATGCAGGTCAGTCCTACATGAAGATGGATTTGTCATCCAAAGATGGCAGGCTAATCAAATAATCCATTTTAAACTTGAAACCAGAAGAGGAAGCTTCAGGTGGCTTAGAACCAAAATTGTGGTTGCACAGAAAGTAGAAATCGTTTTTATAATTCTGTATTACAAAATATAACATTTCAAGTAACATTTGATATTCACAAATTAGGGGGGAAAGAAACCCAAACCCAATTTTCTCTCAGTCTCAGAATTAAAGCTAAAGCAGAGGACAAATCCTGAGAGTCTGGTGTGGAGCTCAGAAATGCTGTTCTACTGTTTTTAATAAGTAATAGTGTTAGTAATGGAAGTATTGGAAATGTTTTCAATATTCTCATAGTTTCCTGTACAAAAAGATAATATTATCTGATTTTATATTGCCTGCAATGCAAATGGTCATTTCCTAAAGTGTTGCTTTTCCTGTGGGTTCCAGGACACAGGGACATGAGGGCACAGAGTGCCCTTCGACAGTTAGTATTTTCACCAACCATCACGAATGGGTTTATTTTGCTTTCAAGTGGTCTCTTTGAGCCATAAAGAAGGGTAAAGCAAAACCAGAGAAGAGTTAATTGGGAAAGCAAACTATGATGTGCAACTCTGTGGCTGCTGCTGTTCTTTCGTTAGCTGAAGCCACGCCATGTAATGTTTTCTGAAGAGACTCCAACTTGAATTGCATTAAATTGCAGGGGTGGAGGAGAGCAGGGCCTGAGCTGGCACAGAGATGGATGTCAGCATAACAAACTCAAAGGCCTCCATGACCTCAGGGCCTGCATCACGCTGCTGCACCAGCTGGGATTTTCTCAGCCCAAGCGCTCGGCACTGGCAGCTGCCAGCGCTGGGGGAGTTCTCGCAGGAGCCCTGTGCAACACTGACCCAGCACTGATCAGAGCCGTGGTTTTACAGGTGAGCTGCTGCAGACCTTCCACAGATTGTAACATTAAACTGTGTTATCTGTGTTACTGTACCACTTTCAGAACTGGAAACATTCAGTTTCCAGTTCAAAGCTCACTCTCCTCATTTGTTTGAGAATACCTTGACTCAGATATTCAAGGTCCTCTCTGTCATTTGCCAACTTTTTTTTAATGACTTCTAAGGCTCCTTTTGTAGATGTTCTAAATACAATGATGAAAACTCATCTCCCACTGACAATTGAGGAACAAGAAGAATGGGGAAATCCATTAGAAGATGAAAAATGTATGAAGTATATCAAAAGCTATTGCCCATACCAGAACATTAAGCCACAGGTAAAACCATGCTTTCTGTGCAGAATACTACAGGCATGAAGTGTAGTGGTTTATAAGAAAAGCAAAAGTAGATGACTGAAATTTTAAAAAAACCTCCAATATAAATTATTTCAGTAATAAGCTTAGCAATAGTTGGAGTCAAAGTAACAACTGAAATTAACCCAATGCCTTTTCCTAAATGATACAGATTTCTAAACTTGCTTTTATCTTAGGACTTTCAGGAAGTAATGGATTGCTCTATTGTATAGCAAATCTCAACATGCAAAATGCCTTATTTTGTGGGGGAGTTTTGACATTCTACTGTGTTTTGCTGGCTTTTTGGCAGACACAGGAGGGAGGAGGTATTTTACACTGATTTAATACCTTTCTAGGGGTATTAAAACAAACACTGAAAGGGAAGAGGACCTATAGCTTTGACATTGTCATCTCAAGGGAAATCTCTCTTTACTTGACAATGTCTTAGCTGTGTTGCTTCCTTAAGTAAAATTCTTACTATTTAAAAAGCAGCTTCTGTGCAGAAAGATTGCAAAAATAAACCTCAACTATTGTTCTAAGGTAAACTATTCCATGATTATTACTCCCTTTTTCCTTTTTTTGCAACCATCAGCAAGCAGACAGGTATCAGACCTTTACCAATGGGGAGAGGATGTTTTTATGACCTTTTGCAAGTAGATTATGCCCTACTATTAAGTCATTTTTCAGACCAAAATACTTTTTGCAATGAGAGTGATAAAACTCTTAGAAAACACTAAGTAATAGATGAGCTTTTAAATAAACCCTAACAAGTTATATAGTAAGAGAAAAACGTGTTACTCTGAGAAAGACCAGTTTTGAAGTGTTTAACTGGTTTTGGCTTTTAATCTCAGTGCTATCCATCAGTTTTTGTCACGGCATATGAAAATGATGAACGGATCCCACTAACAGGAATTTTACAGTATATTCAGAGACTCAGGAAGGCTGCACTAGATCATGCCAGCAGAACAAGTAAGAAAGGTAAGGATAAGAATATCACAGATAAATGGAGTTAACTGAACCAAACTCTTAATAGTATGTAATTAAAGACCATAGAGATTGACTCCTCCTTAGATGAATTCAAACACAATCCCTTATCACCAGCTCCACAGCAGACTCAGGACACTCTCTGAGATGCAAAAACATAAAGACTGGGAGCCTGTGAGTGGAGCTCTCTCTTTCCTAGGCCTCCACATAGGGCAATTGTTAGACAGTGCAAGGTGAGCCCAGGCTGTCAGTCCAGCTGCTGACAGGGCCAGGCTGTAGTTCTCAGCAGCTCTTGGAGAAAAATCTTGGGTTTGCTGCTATACAAAAACCTACTTTTCTCACTTTGCTAAAGCTGCAGGTCCTTAGTCCAAGCTGGAGTGACAACAAGGCCAAGGCACAGGTGCTTTTATACCTAAAACTTAACCCTAGCTTTGGGAGTTTCCAGCAAAAGGTACATTCAAGCCTGATTATTTTCTTGTACCATCCAATCTGGGGAGAGGCTTTTACCATCATTACCAAAAGGGATCTTGAATAACCTTTCCTACATTTCATGATGCCCTGTCTCTGAGCAGCACAATTGCAGTGGTTAAGAAATTGCAGCAGGTGCTGTGGTTGCCGTTGTGCTCTTTGTGCAGGAAGAAAAGAGCATGTCTTTCCAAAAAGACTCAGAGAGAACAAACACACTCAGTAGATGAATATTTTCCAAATATGCAGTTATTAGGAGTACAAGTAATTAATTCAGAAAGCCCCTCAACAATTTTCTTAGAGAATAACAGAAATTCTGTCAGGACAAGAGGGCAGAATTAGCTATCCTTAAACAATTCACATACCCACTTAATATTTTCCTTGTTCATTCAATGTAAAGTGATCACCAGCTTCATTGTTCCAGGAAATTGGATTCCTAATATCATCCTAGATGTCCAGACAAATGGCAGTCACTGTGATTCATCCTGGGAGCACTCACTGAATGAGGTATGGTCCCTTTATTGCACAGCTCCCTAAGTGTTGCAGGGATCTGTCCCCTCAAGGGATACTTCAGCCTCGGAGGTTGGGCATTGAATGCATGTTTAAAGAAAAACTGCTAGAGCAACTGCTTATTTTACATATATATGTGTGTGTGTATATATATATAAAATGTAAAAACCCAGCAATCTTTATATACAATTATATCTATTTTTATACCTATATATACTTGTACAGATATAAAAGAGACAGTGACAGAGCCAGATTATTGAAATAGCCTTAAAATAGTGTTCAATTCCCACTGTAATGTGCTAAGAGCTTTCAATGAAAGGTTCCAAGTTGTGCAAAACATCATTCCAGCAGGAAAAGTCTTGCTCTGTAGACTACTAAGTGCTTAAAACTGTCATACTATTTACTCCCATCTTCCTCATGTGTAAAACATATATGGTGAGTTAGATCTTTACATTTTGAAATGCATGATCTGTGCTATCAAAGCCATTACAATTAGTTTTCAAGATTTTGCACTTCCTACAAGCATGCTTGTTAAAAACAAAATACTGCCAAGAGCAGACATATTTGTACTGATGTCTCAGAATGTCACAGTTGGATACAAATTTTATTGCTCTTAATTTTAACAAATCCTAGAAAATGTTAATTTGTGGTGGTGGCGGCAGTTATTCCCAAGATGAATTATTTCAGGAAAAGCTACATGCTGTCTTAGGGCAAGGTGTTTCTTAGCATTAGTATAGCAAAGGAAGATGACTAGAATAGCTGCACAAGAGCCTGAAAGTTTATAGTGCAAAGAACTTTACTTTGTAATAAAATATTTTCATTGTTTTAGGTTGCAAGCCACCTTGCTTTTCTGAACAGAGAGCTTGAGGAAGTGTGCCATCCCCAACATCACAGTAAATCCTGTAAATAACTCCTAAACACACTGACCACCTGAAAAACTTCGAGTCAGATTTGGATTTGTATGGAAAGCAAACGCCTTCTCCAGAGGCTCTCTCCTTTCCGTTCCCTGCTTTATGGGCACAAGCACACAAAGCTGGGCGTGGTGTTGCCTTACAAAAATACAGACCAAGAACTGGATTTCTGCCCTGCCAGGCTGTGCAGAAGCAGCTGCCAGCAGAGATGAGATTGCCCAGCAGCTCTGTTCACATGAGCCAGCAGAGCAGCGCTACACGAGCGCAGCTGCAGCACGACAGTGGGCACGTGGAGCCCCACAGGAGAGCCACAGGCACTTGGCACAAGCAGCCTTCCTGTCCAAGGCCACGTCTTACACAAGGCAGTAGAACTCCTCTGAAGCATCTGACATTGAAGTCTCACTACTTCCAGAACTAATTCCCATATGCAGGTGATGGTGACTGCTGCCCTCTCTATCTGCACAGCAGCTGTGGTGTACTGATCATGTGGTGGCATTGACCAAACTACAAAGAAAAACACTCTCAGAACGCGAATTCTGGCAGAACTCTGATCTGAGTACATTAAAAATCTTGCATTTACCTTACCTAGCATGGTAATCTTAAGAGGGAGGTGCCAAAGTCCCTCAGGAGGACAAGATCAGTGTATCAGAAGATGCCAGAGTATCTCCAGAGGATAAAACAAAGAATGCCCCCACTGAAACAGCCCGATTCATAGCTTAGTTGCCCTCTGAGCAAGGCACAAACCTGCTGTGCATTGCTTGTTTAAAGCAGTGGTTTAAACTGGTGTTTAAACAGTGTGGTCCTCACCTAGAGCCACATCAACCACTGCAGGTGCAGCAAATGCAAATCAAATCACGTGTACAAGTGTGACATTCGGTAGGGTTGCTTCAGCTGCTTCCTCTGAACTAAAGGACACACCCCTCACCTCAGCCTTAGGACAGGAAAAGAAATACGAGAATGCAAACGTTTTCTAACTCAGCAGGGAGGGGGAGAATCCACTGGAAATGCAGTTAAGAGTGTGGAATTAGATATTAGCTGTATTTTGTTCTTACTAACTTTGAGGGTAATCAGAGTTGTTAGATTTGAGAGAAGAGGTAAAACTTCACAACAATACACACAAGTCTTGCTTGTGCTCACCTGTTTTCGCAAATATAGGGCCCCCTCTTTGGAATAAGTTTTACAAATCTGCAGACTTCTAAAAAGTTACAGTGAACTGCCACAGGCTTGGGATTCCACAGGAGCACTTACAGACCAGCAACCTCCAGGGTCAGCACCCAGAAAGCAACTGTTCCCTCTCCTCCCAAAAACAGATGCTTAAACAGGATAGTTTTTTAGAACAGGTTTACTTTTCTTCCCCACAGACCCTAAGGGGCAGTGTGTACCATTCGTTTTCCTTTTCATCACAAATACAGATACAAGACAATTATGTATCTGATTTTTCAGGACATTTATTTAGTACACAAATAAGGTTTTAAAAGCCAAGGACAACTGAGTATTTTTAGCATTTCCTTGAAACTAGTATCTTCTAAATGAACATGAAAGCATAGGTATTCTACTCCTCTCTTAACAGTTCTTGTAGAGTACATTAAAGGCCCTGGAGTAACAAGCTTTTTCTGCCACAAAACACTTCCCCCGAAAAGCTTGCATAGTATGAACAGGCTTTGCTGTTTTATATTCAAGGACCAGGCCTTCTCCCCTTTCAGTTTTAATTAGTCTGGTATTGACCACTTTACCAGAATTGCTAAAATGAGTACTGAGTCTTATTACAGCTTCAGGGGGAAGGTTAGGAGCTATGGCCTTCAGGTCTATCGTCGACTGCCGGCCAAAGTTGAGCACCATCATGAAGACTCTGCGTAACCCATCCAGCTCCCTCACGAACACAAACACGTTACTGTCATTCCAGATGTGGCACATCCACCCTCGATTCATGGGGAGCTCGCTGTTCCGCAGCGAAGTCAGCGCTCTGTACAGACTCAGGACAGAGTTGGGCTCGGTGCTCTGGGTCTGCAAGAGTCAGCACCAGCAGGGTCAGTTCCTGGCACTGCAGGGAGGGAATGCAGCTCCCTGCTCACACCCACTGGGGCTGCTGAGAAGGCGCCCGCCGCAATTCCCTGCTGACAATTATCCCTCTTCAGACCTGTCTGCAAACTTCACTGAAAAACTGCTTTTTCTCATGCACTTCCTTGGCACGTGCCGAGTGGCAGACACAACGTTTATTAAGCGTAGCTGTTCCCCAGCACTAACACAATTGCTTTCTCCCACAGCTTCCTTTCAGTACTGTTGATTCAGGAGAAAGCCACAGCCATTCAAAGCTTGACACTGAATCTATTTCATTGAGTCCAGTCTACTGCAGTCACGGGGTTTATTTCACCTTTTATATTTCTGCTCTCTCAGATTTTTTTTTCTGCCCCCAATTTTGGTCAGCACTGTAAGTCAGCAAAATCTGCTTGATTCACTGCTCTACTTATGTTAGAGTTGGTCTATGTCAAGTTCTTGTTACAGAGCCAGTGCTTTCTATAGCAATAGGAATGGGGAAAAAGAGACCAGTTTTCAATTTAATATCAAAAGGATTAAAAGGATGTTAAAGAGCCAAATTGCCCCATCAACCTCATAATTGTAGTTGCTCTGCTTAAATGAATATAGATAAAAGAGGCTCCTTGTTGTGCAAGGATTTCCTTTTCTAATAAAACTTGTGAGGATTCAGTGCTATTTTTTCCCCTTGAGTTTGTTCCTGCTGCCAATGCTCACTACTAAAAGGAAGCCAAGGTAAAATTACATTAAAATATTTTAATAAAAGTTACATTAAAATATTTTGAGACCATTCATTTGTCACACATGTAGATACTTACGTCTACATTTACAGTTTGGTAGTTGGAGTTAACAGGTAACCAGCTGCTGCTGCCTTCGGTAAAACCAGCATGAACTTTTCCATCCCACTGCATGGGGGATTTCTCTGGGAGGGTTGCCTAGAAAATAGAGTGGTGATTACCATATTAAAAATTATTCTTTGAATAGGATGTTCTCACATCTCCCAAATGACCCCCCTTTCAGTATTGCTTTCTGTGGTTTAAGTTAAAATTGAATGAGGATGTAATTGTGGTCCAAATCTAAGGAGAAAATGAGAACCAAGAGAGTTGCTGAAATGGAGGGGAGGGGATCATCTCAGATACAGCACTGCTGGGTAAAACGTGGAATTCCCAAATGACTCTCACTAGAGTTGTCATCCTTTGCAGATGGTTGGATAAAAGTTTACTGATGACAGCCAGGATATTCTGATAAATATCTAGAGTGTGAATATTCACAGAGAGTGAATATGTGAGGTAATGAGTCCTTAGGAGAGATGTCGTTAAAATAACAGTAAACAACACGTAACTGCTGTTCAGTGTCTGTTCTTTTGTAAGTATTGCACTTTTCACCCCAGAACTCTTCAAGCTTACATTTGCAAGGGGTACAATTTTGACAGGACTGTTTGTGTTAGAAAGGTAAAATTACTATTTCCAAGTGCAAAACTATTGAAAACCAGCTTTTAGCTGATTAAAAAGTGTCGATGTAAAAGAAGTCTGAAGTTCCCATTTTGAAGAATTCAGAAAAATTCTGAAAAAGCTTCCTCATTGTTACTGAAGAGCTGCCAAAAGATCTGACACTTAAATTTAATGATATAAGAGGGCATAAAATATTTTGCACATACTTTAAGTGTTTGTTTTCCATGAAAACTGTTTTTCATATAAAGGACACTTTTCAATACAATCTGTCAGAGCAGCAGCCTAACAAAAGAAATTGTCACTTTGCTTTGTGACATTATAAATAATGGGTTTCTCCTTTTTAGCATATTCTGAAAAGCAGGGAAAAAAAATCCTAAGTTTTCAACACTGGTAACACTGCCTCTCATCTTTACCTCTTTCAGAGTCTCATGAAGTGTTTGAAATGCTGGGGTTAAAGCCTATATCATCCTGAGCAAATACTCTCCATCTTCCTAAGACACCCATTAATCAGGGAACCTTCCTCTCCAGACTGAGTGAAGGGTGGGTTTGCATTTGTTCCAAAAGCCCTGAGCCACAGGGTAGCCACTAAAAGAGAGTGAACCCTGAGGAGCTCAGGGTGAGCCACTTTTCTTAAGAGAATCACTCTGTCAGCAGTAATCAGCAGCAGCAAGAAAATGCAGGAGATACTTTGACCTAGGGGTTTCTCAGAGGAAATGAGATTTCCTTTTAAATCAGAGAATCATTTCTTCACATCTGAATCAGACAAATCTGGAGATGATCCCGTGCTTCAAGTACCTCTTTCCCTTTGATACAAAGCTAGCCAATGCCATCTCCAACATTGCTAGAGGCTGCCTCGTTCCCTAACAGAGGCTTTCCACAGGGAAAGCAGCATCTGCCACAGGACCTGTTCTTATGGTGCTCAAATATGGTCAGGAGAGGCAGAGATGAGCTGTTCCCTTTTGGGACACACCACGCATGATGACCAAAAGCCACTTCTGCTTGCCACCAGGCAGCCTCCCTTTCGTGCAGATCCCTTTTTCTGAGCTTGGGCACACTCATGACAGCTGTGGCTTGGACAGAATCAGAAGCACGATTTCCTTTAAATAACAGCCAGGAAATAATGAACTCCGACATAATGATGGGGGCACCTCCATGGCAGGAAGGGGATGGCCCAGTTCCTCTTCCCTCATATGTCTGCAGCACACCTCTCCTAACCCCTGGCCAGGCCCAGTGCTGGCACTTGCTGTCCTTTCTGCTGAAGCAACACTGCTGGAAATCATGCAAGACTGATCCAGAGAAAGACAGAAATCAGCATCCATAACTGGAGTCTACAAGTTCAGATGCACATCAAGGCCTTGGTCCTGGTCTCTGGCCTGGCCATTTGCACTTGCTGTGTAGAGGTTTGCCATGAGGAACACCGAAAACCATTTAAGCAGTGAGAAAGTCTGGGATTGGTTAACAAAACAAAGGTCTTGTGTTTTTCAATCTTCTGTTATTTGGAACTAAACAGTATCAGGACCACAGTTAACATGCTTTTCACTTACATTTGATGATGCAATGTCCTCCATGCCTATTTCTTCACCATAGTAAGTTACAGGAGTGCCAGGGAGGGTTAAAAGCAGCATGTTCATGACTTTGATGTACTCCTTCCCAACCCGAGTTGAAATCCGAGCAGCGTTAGGGCCTCCAACCTGAAGAAAACATCATTTTGTTAAACACACATTATAAAATTTCATGAATATGTGAAGTTGACTAACTAATTTAACAAGGTAGTAAATGTTTTGGGGCTTTTTCTTTCCCTTCCAGGGCTGTAAGGTGGGTTAGCTTTATCTTGATGCCATTACAAAGTTCTTTCCCAAAAAATTTAATACACGGAAGACCTGCCAGCAGCACATGAGGCAGAAGTGAGGAAGAGATGACAAATAACAACTCTCCCTGCTTACAGTTCTCTGCTATTTTCTCTGCTGCGTGAGAACTGCTCTGCTTGCTTTGAAAAGATCCTTTGCACATTCCAAACATGCTTCCTAGGAAAAACAGGAGCCATGTTTTAAGTTAACTGCCCTCCACTGCCTGCTCTGTCCTGGCCCCAGGGGCAGGTTCCAGAATTCATTGCAGTGAGTCAATTTATGGTCAAAGATCATTATCCCAATTCCATGCTCACTGGTGGTTTAGCCATTGGAGACACTTAGGGAGAGGCATGATCATAAATTCCCTTCTGTCATCCTTGCATGGGGAGTGGAACTGTTATTGAAGGGCAGGAGAGCCAGTCAGTGCCAAGGACTCCAACTACAGCAGCTGAGAGTTTTCACGAGGACAGCGACTGTAGCTCAGCCACAGGCCTAGGCTGCTGCTGACCCCATTGAAATCAGTGTGTGTGTGGCTTCTGACACCTCCAGGAACAAGCCCTTCCTATGAGAGTTGGTCTAGAACCCTTACTGCCCAGTTTGGCCATTTTCCTGCAGGCATGTTCGTCATCCACGAGTCGACAGCTTCAAAAATACTGTTGCCTGATAGATTTTTCATGTTAATTAGGTTGAAATTGAAGGGAAAATCTGCTTCTTGGACTAAAGTCGTTCCATAATACATCATTGTTGCTCCAATGTCTTCCGTTCCATCATTATCAGAACCCATAAATCTACAAAAAAGAACACAAAGAGCTTTTGTGGCTCATTTTTGGTTACACAGAACAGAATAAAGCTAGAAATGGCTGGACACAGAGCATTAAGAATTATGTTCACTTCCCCCTCCCCACTGAAAAAAGATTAATTCAGAGAAACAATATTTTGTAAGACAGACAAGGAATCAAGGAGAAGTACTTGGAAATTGCTGGAGAAAAATCTACAGGAGTCAACACAAGGCTAAAGTATCTGACTGAAGTTCTATCTTTCTGAATCCATGTCCAGACACTCCATTACAGCAACTTCTATGCTTTCCTTCACAGAAGAGGATCTGGGGGTCCCCCAAGTTGACCATGAGCCATCCATGTGCCCTTGCAGGTGGCTCATGGCATCCTGGGCTGCATTAGGAGAGATGCTGCCAGAAGTGAGGGAGGTAATCCTTCCCCTTTAGTCTGCCACTGAGGCCATTAGGGACTGAAACATCTCCCCCAGGAGGAAAGGCTGCAAGGTGGGGAAGGGAAGCCTCAGGGGGATCTCATCCATGTATTGAAGGGAGGGTGCAAAGGTGACAGAGCCAGGCTCTTTTCAGTGGTGCCCAGCGCCAGGGCCAGCGGCAACGGGCGCAGACTGAAACACAGGAAAGGTGTTTCTCTACGAACAGCAGGAAACTTCACCAGTCAGGGGGACTGAGCCCTGGCACTGGTTCTCCAGGGAGGTTGTAGAGTCTCCATTACTGGAAATGCTCCAAAGACAACTGGACAAGTTCCTGGGCAACTGGCTCCAGGTGGCCCTAAAAAGCAGAGGGTTTGGACCAGAGAACCTCAGGAGGTCCCTTCCAAATTCAACCACTCTGTGATTTTAACACTCTCTGTGTGTCTCACTTGAACTGCACTATTAAAACTTAAGAATAAATCAGGCTATGGTTGATAAACTAGTATTCTGTGATTAGAACCATTTCTTTTTCTGCTTAGCTTTATACAGGCCATAGATGGAGCAGTGCTAACAGGGCCAATTCCTTTCTGCATACTCTGGGGAAGAGACAGTATAGCCTATACACTGCTACCTGCACTGGAGGATTTGCATTTCTGTGGCCTATTATGTTACTAAAAACCCATGTTATTGCCAGCAAGAGGGAGATGAATATTAGAACAAACTGGCCATCTGTGCTGGTTACCTGTATCTGCCAGGCTCTCTGCTGAACTCATTCATGGTGTGACGGAAGCTGCGGATGATGTCATGCAAACCAACTTGCGTGGTGGTGTAGTCATGGTAGAGCTGGGAATAGGCTGTGATGCTCCCCTTAAAGCAGGGTAGAGTACTTAGTTCACCAATGTTTTAGGTTTCAGAATTCTCCAAATTCTTCCCCTTCTTCCCTGAGACAGTGCACCAGCTCATGAATTTTTACTGAAATGAATTCAGCATGCTAACACTAACAGCACAGAGCTGAACTGCACTTGAGGAACTCTGGAGCAGCAGAGGACTGATAATTTTGGGTCCCATCCTTCAGCTGGGAAAGCCCACCCCCAGCACTAACCAACAGAGCCCATCTGGAGCAGCGAGCACAGCAGGTGCTGTGGCCTCAGACCAGGCTGGAAGGGTAGACAGTGCCTTGATACAGTAACACAACACCACGACCACACTGGAGCTGGCCAGCTGTCTGTGATCCCCAGCTCCACAGGAGAACAGTGTCTTAGTGCTGGCACTACCTGGCAACATCCCCAAGTTCACTACCAGAGCAAAAGCAAGTAATGTAAACAACAGTGAACGTGTCTGGTCACCTTTCATTGTGACACATGGCCTATAGCAGTGTTTTGTAGTTATGCTCCAGTTCTTACTGGGCCTTCTTTGCGGTGGGTGCTCTTTCTGCAGAGTGCTCAAGACCCACCCACCTTCCAAGGCTGACCTGATTTTCCTACAGCCACAATTAGGACCCAAAAGGGTCACACCAGGCATTCTTGTCGCCGTAGGAAATGCAGGAGAGAAAGCAAAGACAGAACATATACATTACTCCACTCTGAGACTTGTCCACTGGAGGCTCATCTCGGAGATGTGTTGCTTCTAAGAGAAATTTAACAGTGCTGAAACTAAATCCATCAACTCCTTTGCCGAGCCAAAATTTTATAATATCCTGGATAAAAGCAAAAATTGAAAACTCTGAGTGAGCCCACCCCATTCAAAATAGTATACTCTTAAAAAGAAAACTAAACTTGTAAGGAGATGTTCGTAAATAACAATCCAGTTTTTGATTTGTACTTCAAATTCTTCTAGAAGCTAAAATGACTCATGTTTATCTAAGGTCAAATTAATAGCTACATAAATTACGTCTTACTATTTCAGTCATACAAAAAAGAAAAAGACTGGTCTCTAACTTCTCCCATAATTCAGGACACCAAAGCCAGGGCATGAGTTGCTAAAAGCAGTTTCTGATCCATCCATCAATTGGGCTCATGCTAAGTGATGTTGTTGATGAATGCTCCTCATGGCTGCACACAATTAGAACACATTGATTCAAATATGCAAGAACATGTTGTTTTGCACAAACCTTGTGCCACCAATTTTCTTTTACACAATAGAGCTCTTAAAACATTTGTTCTCTCTTATTTGACTGATGTAATTTTTTTTTATTTTAGTTTCAGACTTATTTGTTGATTTGCAGGAACATGAGAAATTATTATCCAACAATTACAAATGCTGTTGATTTGAAATTTCACTATCAAATTCCAATATCAGTCACTCTTAGTAAAATGATATCCTACTTCACTAACTATATTACTACAGTTTTAACTGCCCTAGTTCTAACAAAAAACTCCACAGTTCAGTCACTCTTGAGTGATTTCTGCAAACGTCCTTTTAGTTGTGATACTTGTCTTCATCTGAGGTAAATAACTTTTAAAATATTTTTTTTAGAAGATGTCTATTGACTTGCCTTTTTGATATGAACATATCAACAAGCATATGACACGTGTCTGAACAGGCTGCAGTAGAATTAGTCCTTACTCAAGCTGTACAGATTTTTGTTTGGCAAATAAAGACTGCCTCACTGAGCTGCACTTTCTCGTAGTGCCATTCTGAAAGCAGCAGCTCTCAATATGGTGTCTGTCCAGTATTGAATCTACCCCAAAATGTTCGTGCTTATACCTGTGCTCAGCACTGCAAACATCAAGCACTGACTGTGGTTCTCACTGGCACCAATCTACATCTATTTACACATGAAAGCCATAACATGAGTTTGGCTGTTCTTGAGTGCCCTTGTGCTGCTGAACCAAAGACTTGAGCTTCTCTGCAAAAGTCCATTTGCTTCCTGCTCAGTCCTCCTAGCCTTGTGGAACAGGATTTTGAATTTAAATACTAGACAAAAATTATTCTTGACCATGGTGTTCATACGCATTTACCAAAGGTTGGTGTTACCAGGACAAACTTCCCAGTTTTCGTGTATTCTTTGGTTTTTGCACAGGCAATGCAGCATCTCATTGCAATTGGTTTCGATAATCCAGGTACCATTTTAAAAAAGTAATTGGCCGGGATCATTAAAAAGCGTGTGCAGTGCTATGAGGAAGAAAAAAGGTGCAAATGGCAAGATGTGTCATTAAGGGAAGTATCAAGACACAGAGAGGTTCCTGGCAGAGTTCTTCAAGG
Source organism: Nicator chloris (assembly GCA_013400495.1). Taxonomy (NCBI): domain Eukaryota; kingdom Metazoa; phylum Chordata; class Aves; order Passeriformes; family Pycnonotidae; genus Nicator; species Nicator chloris. Next base: position 17,400 of record WAAE01009635.1, on the reverse strand, counting down.
ACCAGTCTCAAAAGCAGTCTCACTGTGTGCTTGAGTTAAAAGGTATGACCAGAAGTGTTTTGTTTCTTCAAGCTCATGCAGTGCCCACGTGGTGAGGGGAGAGGCCCCACAGAGACTATTCCCAGGAGGACTGGGCAGCTGTGAAGACCAGCACCAAAGAAGTGCACCACAAATCAACAGCACAAAGCAGCAAACGCTTAAGCATTTAATTAAACACGTGAAGCAGCTGTACTACCTGCTGAGGGATAACTTACAAAAAGGGGGAAAAAGAAGCAGCAGTTGTCAGGCCCCCCATATTCAGGCCTACATCCCCATATCTTAAAGAATTCCAGACAGGAACAGATTCCATCCGAGCAGCACCATCACCACCACTCTCACTGTGAAAACACTCATTTCCCCCTGGAAAGTCATCAGACATGCAGACAGATCGAAACTCACTATCTCCCCCTTATCCACAAGCCCAGGCATTCCTTGTAATTCAAATCAGCATTGCCTCTGCTTTCCTGAAAATTCAAACATCTCTCTGCAAAACAAGGTGCCATCCCTCCCTTTGACTGGCCAATTAACAACTCTTTGTATCAACAGAGGTAAAAACTTCTCTGCACCTGAGTAAGTCAGCTCTGCACAGGCTTCAGTGCAAGAGCAGCTTTTGCTGTTGGCTCAGCAGCAGTGGGTTTCATACTTACATGGATTTCTTGTTGGACAGCAGGGTTGCGAAAATTTAAGTCTGGCTGTTCCTTCCCAAACTGATGGAAATAACATTGCTTTCTCACGTCGTCAAACTGCCAGCTGGAGCCCCCAAGGACACTCACCTGCTCAGCCAAGGGAGACAGACAGTCAGAACTACTAACTTAAACATTTCCTCCTATGCACACAGTAAATTGTGGGGCATAAAATAAAGCACAAAATGCTTAATCAGTGGACTACATTTTGAACAGATTTTGATACTTATAATTTTCATTTCTTTTTGCCACTAGTTGCTCTCCCTTTAGTTGTGCTTTGCCACCTGTATTTCTTGTTCAGTGTTGTGGATTTTGAAGATTTTTTATTAAGTTAACTTTCATTGGGAATTATCTGGAATAGAGGGGAAAACATGGGTAGGAATATTTCTTTTGGAATTGCTTCTCTGAAAACTTATTAAAAATAGCTTTACTTAACTTAGAGCTTTCTGCAATTTAGTATTATCCCTCTGAAGGGCCAACAACAGCCAGCAAGTTAAAAACATTAAACTTTATCACCATCTCTGTAATAAAAGATTCCAAAAACTATGATAGTTCATAAGACTCTTAAGTTTAAAGAGAAATTATACAAATTGGTACAAAGTATTGATTCCACCTTGAGTTTTTAGAATATGCAAGTTCCTAATCATGCACCCAGCAGTTCAAACCTAAAATAAATCTATTTGAAACAGGCACCACACTTTCTGGCCTGACCACTTTGAGGAAAAAAAGGAAAACAGCCAAGATCACATTGTTTTGTTTCCTTCCCCACCAACTATGACTTTAGAGGACCTGACACAGTTTCTAGAGCAGAATACCCATACACAGAAGGGGGCATGTGTGAACAACTTGTGCACAACCTTTGTTTTTTGTGTGTGTGTGTGTTTGTTTCATGAATGAAGATTAAACATTGAGGTGAAGAAACAAAAGTAATTTTTAAATTTCTACTTGAAGTGGGAACTTTTCCAGTGACCCCCAAACCTGGTTATAATCTTAATCTGCACTAAGCCATGTAGTGACACCGGTTTTATGTCTCACCAGTCATTTACAACCCCGTGTACACTGGCACAATCATGTTTCAGCTGCTTTTGCTCTGTGGCATCCAGCCTGGGATGTGCGTGTGTCCCTTCCCGTGTTTACCCAGTTGTTGGGAGGGCTGACTGAGCCCGAAGGCTGCGAGCAGTCCTGCCAGATGTAGTAGTCCGTGTACTTCCCAGTGCGATTGCGGCTCAGCTGAAACCACCGGTGTTTGTCGCTCGTGTGGTTTGGTATTAAATCCAGTATCACCTTTAGCCCTTAAAAACAAGACCAGGAACATTAAAAAAACACCAACACCCCCGCCCACCACCACCCTCCAAACTACAATGTTACATTTAGCCTTTTAAGACAACATTCATATTTTTTCTAAATGCAGTATCAGAGGTATTTGGGCTTCTTCCACGCCAGAGGTCTGGTGGAGAGGCAAAAAAACACCCCACAAAAAGTACCAGACTATCAAAACAATTAGACCTGACTGGTGTTTGCAAGTAGCTCAAACACAGCTCGGGAGGGAAAGAAGGGTGAAGAAAAAAATCAGAACAGATTTCTGCTGTTATGAACCACTTTCATTAACTCTGACTTCATCATCTGTCTTGCACCTCCCAAGTGAGAAAGGCACTTCACTGGTCTAGCATCAGTGAACACACATTCTTCGTCACCCTTCCTAAAGACCAGACATTTCATTGAAACCTCAAATATTTTCAGACTGGCCAAGCGTTTTCTGTTCAGCTCAACAGCTGTAAGAAGAAACACCTGAGCAAACATTTGGTCTGAGGCATAAATGCAGCAAAGCAAGGATGCAAGGGCAGGAAGGAAGCGTGTGTTCCCTCCTGTTCAGTCAGACAGAACTCCTCAGCTTGATCCCAGCCTTCCCATGCCCGTAAGACAGGCCTCAGGGAGCATGGATGGGTGCCAGCCCACCACCCACAAACATCCTCCTTGTAGAGGACACGCAGGTGCCCTGTGCTGCTGCTGTAGCTCCCTGTGTCCTCTGTCCTGCTTTCAGCACTGTCCCAGAGCCAAAGGGCACAAACAGCAATCATGGAGCTCATGTTGCTGTGGAGATGCCTTGTAGCCTTTGCTGGCACCTCCATCTGCTCCTTCTCAGTGTGACCATGGGGGGACTGCCAGGTGCACAAACTGAAGTCTCTACAAGGTCCATCTTTTTAGTAGAGCTACTTTGCTTGGAGGTGCAGCTTACCTTTGTCATGTATGGCTGCAATCAGATTCTCAAAATCTCTCATTGATCCAAAAATGGGATCAATGTCATAGAAGTCTTCAGCTCCATATCGAAGGTCTTTTAAAGGGGACTTAAAGCAAGAGGTGATCCAGACGGTTTTGATATTCAAAGATGTAATATGGTCCAGTTTCTCTTGGATACCTATTTAAAAAGAAAAGGACATCATCTTTTCAGAAAAAAAACCAAAACATTTTTGTTCACACACAGGTCCCTTTATCTTCCTGACATGTTAGTGTGGTGTGCAACTACAGAAAGAGTTTCTGCCCTTCACTTGCCAGCATTGTACAGTGTAGCTACCACCTCTTGTTTAGAAAGGCATTGTCCATTGTGGTGTAGAGCCCTCCCTTTCTGCAGGGCAGTCTCAGCTCAACTACTAAGCGGCATTGCTTCCTGGCTACCAGGTGCCCCATCTCCACTCATTCTTATGGACTGGTAACACCTAGACCATGAAGAAAATAAGAAGTAACACATCTTTCTCCCCTCTGTCAGTTTTAATTTTCCTTAGGAAGAGCAGCCACCAATCATGACCAGGTGCTCAGCACCACAACCTCCTGACTGGCCTCAGTTTTGTGGAGGTATCTGACTCTGGTAGCAGCTGTGCTGCTGCTTGCTCTCAGCACCATCCCTCAACCTCCTTTCTAATTCCATGCATAGATTTAACTTGAGCAAGCAGCTCCTGGATTTATTCACATCAGTGTGAGTTGCTATAAATGTTGCCTGACAGCTTTCCTTACTTCTCTCCATTAAGGTGGCTTTGTCTATTGGACTGTACTTTTCCACTGGTCTTGGTTTTTATATTCACTCATACACACACAACTGTTACACAGCAAGAAGGAAAACTGACCCACCTTTGAGATCGCCATTCCCATCCATGTTGCTGTCCTTGAAGGAACGAGGATAGATCTGATAAACAGGACTAGCCTGCCACCAGTTCAGGCACTTTGGAGAGAGCGCAATGATGGCAATTGTAGCGCACACAAGTGCAATGGAACCAGCAACGATGAGCCAGAAGAGGATCTCCCTGGTGAGTCTGTAGCGGGCTTGGCTGGAGAACTGCAGCAAGACGTCCTTTGGCATCCCAGGATAAGGCTTCAACACTGTCTCCTCCACAGCCACCAGGTCCACATCAACACTGCACTTTTTGGCCATTTCTTCTTGGCTACTGGTGTCCCTCTCCTTGTTCTCAAAAGCTTCATTTTGAACAAATCCATTGTTCTCCACACCTCTCTTCTCAATCAGCTCCATCTCAACTGTTTTACTTGACAGGTCTCGTCCCGGAGACTCTGGCCACGGCACCTTTGTTCAGTGAAATGAGAAGCAGTGCAATTAGCTATTCTGGGTTGATAATCAATCCTGACCAAAGTTCAAAAACGGACAAAAAGGGCAAAGTGCTCAGGATTTTCTGCATATTCGGCATCTTCAGCAAGATAACAAAACACTACAAGAAAGGGCAGCCCTTCTGGGAAGTAAAACCTATTGTTGGTACCAGCTGAGCACAGTTACGTTTATTCTTGCTCTCTCCTGTACACCACACTTCTCTTTCCTTAGACAGCAGGGGGAAATTCAGGTTTTACCACTATCAGATCTAGTAAATACTCAGCTTTCCAGACTGGTCATAGTCTCCCCTGCCTGCAGCAATCTGAATATGGGTAATTTAAACACAAGACAGCAAGAGAGTGAAGGGTTAGGAACCACTGGCCCAAACACAACATCACAAACTAAGAAGAAAAGATTCTAAGGCTGGTTATGCAGTCTTTTTCACAGTTTTACTGACCCACCCCAGCCCACCGCCAACTCCTGAGCACTAACAACTGCTGTGGTACATACCGATCCAGCGACTCACAGCTGGCTAGACGGGGTGGATTGCTATGCCCAGAGCCAGCCCCGGGGCAGGACAGGATAGCTCTGTACAGGCAGAACCAAAACTCAAGAGAAAAAAACCTACTGTCCACTATTAAAAGTCACCTCCACCATTAAATGGAAAAAAAAAAAGGCGGAAAAATAAAATACATGTTCAAAAAACCCTTCCCTTCTCCCTGTTTCCCCTTTTTTCTACTACTCTAGGCAGGAAAAGCATTGCCCAAAGTCTGAACAAATGTGCACGTCTGTACACATCTGTGTGCCCTAAGCCCCAAGTGCCTGAAGTCAGCATCAAGACATCCCTCCAGTGCCCCCTGCCCAGCATACCAAAGGACACACAAAGCAACACCGATTTGCCAAGGAGCTGCCCAATCACCTGTAAAAGTTAACTCCTACCTCTGATCATACGGTCAGGGTCCTAAGGAAACTGACTAACAACTGCAGCCGAGACAAGGTTGGGTTGGGACTCAAAACAAGTGTTTATTATGTTTGCCGCAAGCCATGAAAGAAGTTTATAAACTATGAATTGTAAAAAGTCCAGCATGCAATATTCAAATTACTCCAAAATGTGTTATTTCTTCAGTAGCTGAGCTAAGAATAGGTATTTGAGGCTGACAGATTTAATCCTTCCTCTTCCTAACAGCAGTGCCTGGCAGCAACCTCAGCCTGTGCAGCGTCAGGTGGCTGCGGCGGCATCCGAGATAACAGCTGTGGTGTCAGTGCTTGTAATTCAGTATTGCCAGGAAATCCAGAAGTGGGAAATTATTTAACACAGTTTCACTCCCATTTAATGACTCTACAGTCTTAACTTCATCATACCAGTAACCTGTAAAAGTTTCCATATAGGCAATGTGCACTCAGGGCGTACACTTGTATTCAGGACAATGCCTGTGACTCCTCACTCCATTTCAACTGTTTCATTTCAACTATTTAACTTGCAATTAAAGTAGAGAATGTGTAAATACAGAAATTCTTTTTAGACTGCATCAAATACATCTCAAGACCTGGTACTCCCCAGCTTGCTTTTTCCCCCCCCCAAACTCAGAGGTTTAAAAGTACTGACATCTTCCTGCATACACAAAAGCTTCCTCAGTCACCCAAGCACAGCAAAGCAAGTCAGAGGCAAGAGCAAATGACGGCCAAAACACAGCCATGTGCCACAGATGCATGGGTCACATAAGCCAAGGAGACTCAGGACACTCAGGTGCAGAGTATTACACCCACCAATACTGCTGGAATCAAAAAGGAGAAACTAGTTCCGAGTATTTCAGCTGCCTCCCATCTCTTTTCTTTAAGCTCTTTTCTTTAAACTTTCTGGTGATTATTGCCTGCATAGACAGGTTTATTTATCTAAGGACACAGGCAGCTTACCCTTGGCACACACACTTTTACGACTGATAAAGGCCAATTTAGTGTCTCACTAGTCAGAAGCTGCCACTGCTCTCTGTATGTGTGGCTGGGAAACTATTCCTTTCCTCTTATTCGAGCATCTTGCGTGAGCAGCCTGCTTTGTGAATCCCGCTGTGCGCAAAAGCCGTGCCTTCAAAAGAGCCCCTCGTGTCCTTATGTAATCCCCAAGTAACATTAAAGGCTTATTTATACCTTAAGTAGGGCAGGTCGTGTCTTAATTGCCAAGCGTCTGGCTGAAAAGAGGAGGATTATAGTGCTGTGGTAGATAAATGTAGCACGCAGGAGGCAGAGGCCACGGATACACGACTCCAGATGAATCCGTGTGCGCCACCTCTGCTGGCTGCAGGGCACGCAACGATGCAGCGACACAATCACTGTGAGGTTGAAATAGAACACAGCACAGCCACACCGCATTCGCGTCTCACAGCAACCCCACGTTGCTCCCTGAGAAGAGCCGAAGCGCAAGCACGTACCCGCGGAACACAGGTACACTTAGGGTAGACACCTGGGCCTTAAATCATTAAAATTCCTCTAGAAAGCTTGGAGGAAATATACAGCCAACGAGCTGAAAATAGGTCTGGATGATCAACTACCACAGACCCAGGAGAACAAACCCAAGAATCTGGTATCGTCTCCTGTATGATTTTCCTCATGGACTAAAAATAAAGCCACACAGGTATTTTGTTGTTATTACAGACCTATGGTTTTTTTCCTCTCTTCATCCTGAGGAGTTGCTTGCCTTAAAATTATTTGATAAAGGAATAACGTAAACTTCATCTTAGAAAGGCAGATCACAAACAATTCCCACTGAGCTTTAACTTTTTCCTTTTAAAATATATTTTATGTATGCAGGCATTATGCATCTGGCTTGCTCCCAAGCAATTCTGAAATGGTTCCCTCCTGAGCTATTTTACAGTTTAGCAGGAGTAACTAGCCAGTGCAACTGTGTTAGCAGAATCCACTGAAAGGCATTAAGTAGTAGAGAAAACACTTCATATTCTGTGCCAGTTACTCTGTTTACCTCAGGGTTAGGTAGGGAAACAAAACCAGTCTGTATGTGGGCAGTAATAGCTGCTATCTCCACACTGATTGCCATGGTTATTGCTGTAAGATGGAGGGGTTAATTCTCACAAGTATTTCTTATATATAATTATTTAGATGCACTGACTGACTTAGTCATCTACTGTTTGATGCTCTACAAATGCCAAGTAGCTTGCCAGTTCCTCAATACCACACATATTACGCCGAAAACCATGCAGAGGGGTGATTATGCACCCTAATGTGCTAAGTGCAGGAAGACATTTATTGTTAAAAAGTTCTCTTGCTTTATGCTTTTTCATTAAAAGGATTGTTGCCACTGGAACTGGTCTGCCATAATGCACTTTAAATATAACCTCATTATTTACAGAATCAGGGCCAGATTTACAGGTATGTAAAAAATGCAGACACCTCAGCAGCAGCTTCACCTCAGCAGCTCCCACAAGACTGATGGATAATCTGACCTTTAAAGCTACCTTTCGCTCAGCACTAAGAAAATACTCCCTAAAAAGGCAGGGCAGCTGTCAAGAGACAGAAAGTCCAAGGGAACAAGTTTCTGACACAGTATCTTTTACCACGAGCTTGCCTGAAGTTTTCTGCCATCAGCCTCAAGTCCTGAGGGTGGCAAAACGTAATTGCACAGGACACAGTGACAGGGTTTGGTGGGGGGTTTGTTACTTTTTTAATGCTCTTAGTCCACTAATGGACTATGTGATAAAAGGTTAATGTCATTACCAACGCTGTAATTAGCTACTGCAAGGCTCACGTGACATATCAGGGGTAGGCTTCAGGGGCAGGAGGCACCCGGCCCCTGCCCCCCACAGCTCATCAGTAAGCCTGGCTTCTCCCACTATTTTTAATGAACACAATTATCCACTATTTCCTGCTGCTATCATAGCTGCAGGAACAAGAGCACGCAGTGCTAACTCCTTCTGGATGCTTCCCCCACAGAGGGTCAAACACTACACACAATCCACAGAAAAACAAACTCCAGGTTTGTTGTCGCTCCAGGAGGAAGCTCACTCACATTAACTGCGCTCTTTTCAATTTGCACTCTTCCCCTTATGGCATTCATCTGTCCCATTTCTGTCCTGGAGGGTGACAACTTCCAAAGGATTTTCTTTTCCCGCCTACTCCTCAAAACCTTTCCCAGCAAGAGACACAGAGCTTGCTCTTCCCTTTGTAGGACCTGGAAAGGTTCAGCATGGTATTAAATCATGGCAGACTGTTTGGATGGCTGTAACTCAAGAGAGACCTTGTGTTACTGAAACATCCCTGAAGTGGGAGATCTGCAATACAGACAGCACAGCCAGGCAGCCCAACAGGAAGCCAAGGAGAAGCTCAAAAAGAATAAAATGGCACATGAATATACAACAACAATGTAACTGAAGACAATCTTTACTTCCTCTAAGTAAGAAGAACTGCTAAATTCTAAGTAGTACCCTCTTAAACACTGCTTAAAACAAGTTTTGTTTTGGAACTGTCTGGCATTCAAGGATCCAGCCATGTGAGTGAAAGCACTGCTTGGTGCAAGGTGAAGAAAGCATCACCTGCAGCAAATACCAGCCTTTCCACTTCGAACTTCATGAATCCACGGAACTGTGTGGGCTCTTCAGTGCCAGACCTCACGTTGAGTATCTGCATAAAACAGTTCTGGCACCTCGCTTGTGTATGCTAGTGAACCAGAGCAAACCAAGCCCACGCCCTGCAAGCATTCACACAGTGCATTTAAATGCCCCGCTCCATTCTCTCCACTCAAACAGAGAAGCGATTAAGTATCACACACACCCATTGCCCCCTCCCGGGATAATTAAAGCACATTGCTGCTCTAGGTCACGCTGCTAGGTCTGCTATGCTCTATGGGAGTCTGTTGCACCAAGTACAGAGGAGCAGTGAGAATTGGTTTTCTCTGAGTGGATGCTCTGCTTGCATTTCAAAGACAGATCTTTCAAATATTAGAATACTGCAGGCTGAACTGGAAGACAGCTGTACAACATCTTCAAGTCAGTGATAACACAATACTCATTTGGTACATATTTTTCTCCTTTCCCTTCATTTAATACAATTTTTTTAATTTAATGCAGTTCAAACCATAGGGGCTACTAAGGTCACACAGGAAGTCACACCTTAAAGATGTAACTTTGTTGGTCTTTGTTGGGTTTAGTTTGTTTTTTTTTTCAGTTCACATAAACAGCAGTTGAAATACGGTAACAGCCTGTAAAGAAGTTGTCGAAATTACTCTCATGCTTGGACCTCTGGGGTTTTTTAATAAACAGAGTGTGAAGTTAAATGCAATAACTGTAATCTCTGAAGCAGCAGCATGGAACTTCCTACATATTTTTAAGGTAAGGACAAGTAGGAATTAAGAGATGAATGTAAAATATATTTCACCATTTTAAAACTTCACAGCTAGCAAAATGTAAAAAGTACTAAGAGCAGAGACTGAGAAGTTCTTGTAAAGCACCACACTTCCACTACCACCTTGACACTGTGCTAGCAGAGTATTTCCAAAAACTATCTCCTTCCAAAGTAAATGCAGATTTACTGGAGCTGGAAAAAGTATTTTGGTTTCATTTCATACATTTTCTGCTCCCAGAGTTGAAATATTATTTAAAGCACACGAGGAAAACATATCTGCTTTACATACCCAGGCCCAAATCCTTGTTGTACCATTAAAATCAGATGTGTTTATGAAGATGACCATACGATAAAGGATTAAAAAAGGCCCTCACATCATCCAGTTTCCTCTACTAACAACAAATTAAATAATGTAAATTATTTGAAGATTAGGCAGGCATCCAGCATTTTGCATCTGAGTAACCTGCCAAACAAAAGAAAAACAATATTCACAGAATTAATGGGAATGGGGTTAAGATGCTTCCTTAAAAAAAATGGGAAATATCTCTTCATTAATGCAATTTAAATATGCATTTTACTACAAAGTTAAAATGCATGTACTTCAAAATTTCCAACTAACTTCTAAATGTAGGATATTTACTGATCTATATGTTCACTCCCCAATGAAGTAGCTAAAAATCATCAGTATAGAATGGTGCATTTTCACCAGTTTCTCTTTTTGCACATTTTTTAAAAGAATGATTCAGGGATTTTTTGAGAAAATGTAACAGTCTTGCAAGGAATATAACATACACAAATATTTTTGGGTTCTCTTTGTAAGTCCTGGATGGTAACTTATAAGAGTAGTGTTTTATCTCACAAGGGAGAGTTTTCCTTCTATAAATTTCTGTCCTATTTCTTTCACTTAAGCTTTGCAGAACTTTCAAAATTATAAAGGCAGAACACATTTGGTCATTTTCTGACAAAACCTTGCACATAAGTTCTCTGAACAGTATTTGTTCAAAAATATCCCATATCTACCAAACATATTCCAAAAGCCACCTGAAAAAGGCCACAAAAACCAGTAATTCTATATTTAAGGATCAGATAACTTCCAACATCGCCATCAGGGGTCTCATGAGTTTGATTCCAGCTTTTTAAAGGTCAAGGGCAGGGTTCTTATAACACTAAACACTCTTGCACCTTAGACTCAACTTCCCCACAACTCACCTTAGATTCCAGAAGTCTGAGAAAGCAGAAAACCAGGGTCAAAGTTATTTCTGAAGTACACGTGACACAACAGGAAAAATTATATCCAACGAGACTGTTTGAATTAGTTGCCACAAGTCTTTAAAATGTGTATTCATTCCTACTACAGTATGTTTCATCCTTTACTGGGAAGGATAACTGCTTTCAGAGGAAGACTACCCAACTGATGGAAAATGTCCGGTTTTTTTATCCTATCAGCTCATCCCCACGACCTGAACCCTTATCAGTCTTTGTTAGGTTTAAAAGTAGGTGCTGATGCAATCATTAGTTGATAATTCAGCCACTAATCACAGCAATCACTGATCAGCACAGCAAGGACTGTGTCTCTGAAAATTCCCAGTCAAGCTGCACATAGACAAATAAGGAAAATCAAGGGCAGAATCAGAAGGAAGATCTCAGTAATCCCAGTCAGTCTTTAAATCCAGACATCACAGCAAAGGAGAACTTGAAGATTTTTGAAGCAGGAAATGTGAAGTCTTTGGGAGAACATGACCTTTCAGATGTACAAAGAGCTAAGCACAGCAGCACTGCTGAAGTGAGAGTGAATGATGGAAATGAGAGATGAGCACCAACAGTGAGCTGAACACAAACAGGACGCACACTCATGCTAAAATGCAGAAGTTGCTTGTGTTTTGATCAATAGAGAAGCAACCAGGTATGACCAAGAGACAGCACAAACCAAGCAAAGCCAAGTCAGGTCTGTACAGAGAAAACAGGTTACAAAGATATGAGAGGTGGAGCCTCAGCTGCATTAATTGCATACTTACCTGGATTAGACTGCACAAATTCAGTGACTTTGGGTCCTTCCTTGTGGTTTTGTCAAATTGCCTTCATCTCTGGGGGTATCCCATGGAGTTGCTTACCTGCACCAGTGCAGCTCCCTCCAACTTCATTTTCAGTTTAGAGCTAAAAAAGAACTATAAAGAGCCAAAAGCAACAAGCCTTCAGACAATCCTCAAGCCAAATAAATGCAGATTAGTTGATAATTAAAAACTGCTTAGCACTGTTGCTTTTTTTTTTTTTTTTTTGCCATTGTAGGCCTATATCTAATGATAGGCAGCATTGCTTTTAGCTTCATCTTTCCGAGGTAAAAGTTGCCTACTACAGTTTGGTTCAATGCTGGAACTAATCTCAAGTTCCTACGGCTTTTGATTTCCACTCAAAGTGCCAAAGAAAAATGACTGGTTTTCTGGGGCTAATTTAGCTTTTTAAGATTCAAGCCAATGATTACGGCTGACAGTATACAAAAGCTCAGAGATGACGTGGCTGACTGAACTCCACTTTACACATGACACCATGAAACTACCTAGCCACTAATAGCCAGCCTCTGATGTGCTAAAAGAATCAACAACGTAGCAGTTTGTTCGGTTTTGTGGTTTGGGATTTTTTTGTTGCTTTTGTGTTTTGGTTTGTCTTTTTTTAAACCACCCAAATAGCAACATCAGCATCAGATTCTCATTTAGGGCCACGAAAAATACGGATATTTTGGCCAAGCCTTGCAAAGGTTTGCATGCAGGCTCAAATAGCCACATGAAGATCCAGCCTATTAAGAGGAGACCATCCTAGTAGTTAACCCCTCATATGAGTCTTCTGAGGTCAGTGTGCCATCACTTCTATTTGCATCTATTCATTATCCCCTATTCCATTTAACATGCTAATGAGGAGCAGTTAAAACAGATCTTTATTTTGCTCAGAGAGCAGATTTGAGAACTGACATGGACTATCTTGCCTCTGTTACAGAAGTCATAAAAATGAAATCAAGCCAAATTTGACACAACAGAAAGACCCCAGGTGGAAGAGGTACTTCCCACTCTCAGTGTTCTATATAAGTATCTTTGTGTTAGTTACCAGGCGACAACAAAATTAAGACAATGCCATTTTAAAACGTTGACAAGTTATGTCAAATACACGAATAAATTTCATCATTCATTCAGATTTCTCACACTAAGAATACAAAGTCACCAAGCAAAATTTTTCCCAGGCTGCTGAAATCTACTAAGTATTTCAATTAAACTAAAAACATGACTAGAATTCATAACCAAGTGGATGCATGAATGGCAAGTAGTGATCATTTAGGGGAAAAAAGCTGCATTGATTTACAGTTCGATGTAGCAGTACAAGTTATTATCCTTCTCTTTGAAAATGCTGTGTGTATGCTTCATTTTGATACAAGGAATAAACCCTTGTACTTGAGGGATATTATCCACTTAATGTAAAAAATCTACACAAAGAAGTGTTCATGGGACTGGAGCCCATGGAATACCAGAAGTCTCACCAGTGGAACAAGGCATTAAAATTGTAGCCCATGAAGAAAGGATGCAGGGGTTATGCTGTACAAAGAAACCCAACAAGAGAGTTCAAAGAAGTTACAGATTTGTAGACTCAAAAATCTTCATCTTGTTTGTAAAGATGTCCATTCTACAGTAACACTAACTATTCAGGCAGGTTATCACCCTGCAGTATCAATATCATGGATGATTTCATTCTCCTTTCCCACTCAGCTAAAAAACTACATTAGTAAGTTGGAAAAAAACATCTGTAAAAGTTAAAAAAAATCTGTAGAAGTTCTAACATGAAATCATTAACACCAGAGAAATTTCTATTCAAAACAGTGTAACAGTGAAATGTCATAGGTTTAAGCTCAGATCTTTAAGAAACTTCAAGAAATGAGTTGACCAAAAAGTCAAGTTTAATCTGAACTTTTAGTCTTTAAATGACTGCTCTCCCACAGCTGGACTAAGACTGCAGCTGAACTTGGGATGGATTTGTCCTAGAAGCACTAAATGTTGTTTGCCCTTGACTTTCTCCCAGAGAAGGCCACTGCGAGACTTGTGCTCTTCTGAGACAAAGGGGCACACCTGCTACAGAACAAACAGAACTCCATCAACTAAGAGATATGGAAAACTTCCTCTTAGTAAGTCCTTCCCAAGAAAATAGAAAGCATGTCACACTGTTTTAGCAATCCTTTATTGAAGATAACAAGTTGGTTATGTTCACTGTATTGTATGAAACATCACAATATCATACTGGGAAGGTACTATCAGTACAGGGTTGGACCAGAGCGGACAGTCTGAACAATAAACCATTTTGCATTCTTCATTCCCTATCTTTTAACAACCCCAAAAAAACCAGTAAAGGGACAAATACCTGTTAACATCATCATTTAAAACACTTTAACTTACAAGGCTAAAATCTAATGAATAAATAAAATATACTGTGGCAATAATCTTCTCTAGACCAAAAAATAAAAAAAAAAAGAAAAAAATCAGATACACAGTGAATCAAAATGACTGGAAAAGCTGGCCTTCAGCATCAGTATGAAAGAGCGTGTGGTTTTTACAGACTCACCATGGGGATAAAGTTACAGAAAAATACCATGAATTTAATTTCACACAAAACCAGTTGATGACTGTCATTAGCTTAAAACTACACACAAGGGCAATTACATCCTCGCTGGAACACAGTTTAAACAAATAGGAAAATGTTTACAAGGCATCCACAGCATGTAAATCATGTACAGATGGATACATTCATTGTTTCCCCTCCCCAATAGCTTTTATTTTAGATAAATACTTTACTCTTCCCCATTTTCAGCATTTACTGGACTCATTACATGCACAACTCAAAGAAGTCAGAAAAAAAGTCAAGGTTATTGCAAAAATAGAATTAAACTAAGAATCTTCAAGTACCTTACATGACAGCCACTCTGTACCATGCCCATTGCTTATAAAATGAAAGGTCATTGAACCCATGAAAATATCTCTAATATTTTCTTAATTTAAAATAGATAATTTTAAGTGTATTTATAGTAATCTCAAAGTGATAATTTGAACTTTGAAAATAATGCAAACAATTAAAAATTATACCCATATTACACAAGACTTCTGTCTGTATCTTAAGCTGAAAAAAAATCAAAAAACTATAGAAAACCACATATAGAACAAAAAAATAATCACAATTTACATTATAATAAAGGCAAATTTTCAGCATTTTTAAAAAAAACCTGCAGCTGTGAGAGATGTCAAAGCAAGTCACTACTAACTATAAATTCACCAGTTTGGTTTTTTTTAAAAAAAAGATTTTCTCTAGCAAGAGTTGAAGGGTGTGTTGTACACATGCGTAAAATTCTTACTGGTTTTAGATGCCTAGAATCTTCATATATTATTGCCAAATACACTTATCTTCAAGCAAGCAGTAGGCAACGTATCACAATTTGGACACCGCAGGGAAACCTAACGGTCTGGTAATACAGGTAAAACTGGAAAACTAAAAAAAAAAAAAAAAACAAAAAAAAAACAAAAAAAAAAAAAAAAAAAAACACAACAAAAAAAATACACATCTGATAGCGTATTGCCCAACTGAAATTACTTCCAAGCCACAGAGCTGCAAAGCCTTCCAACTCGGTAAAGTGAAATAAGAAACGTCTCAAACAATTACTTGTACTCTCTCTCATGCTTGTGTGTTGCATGTTTCATTTAGCCACAGTGTATCTTCAGAGTACACCTACAATCCCGTGCACCTCAGGTACATGCACCGATCTGCTGAGAGAATATTCCTTCCTTCCTTCTTTTTTAGGGCCAAAGTTCATTACAGATGTAATCAGTATGCCTGAGGCTGGTAAAAATACTGTAGTACAGGCAATGCTAAGAGTGGCAATATCAGAAAACACAAAAATGAACAAATGATGGAAAATTCTAATATCTTTCTGCCCATTTCACAAAATGTTGGAAATCCACCAGAAATTTTCCCTTGTATTGAAGAAATCAGATTTAAAAGTTTTTTTCCCCCTTTCAGAATCAAAAGCATTTTAGCAGATTTGTAAGGCTACCACGGATCTTCTAGATCTCCAGAACCCTACAGGAAAAGAAGAGGAGAAACATTACTACTCACCAACACAAATGAAAACATTTTGTTGCACTTTGGATTTCAGTGGCATAATAAAGAAGAATACTAGCGTAAGACAGAAAACATTTTCCTTGTTTTCCATACCTGCCCGCTTCCACACACAAATACTTCCTGTTTGTCAAAATCCATGACGAAACTTACTTTTATAAAACATGAACCCAGTAAAAGGTCTTATAGTAGAATGACTTAAAACCAAGATTTACCTAAAAATGTACTAAATCACAACCATCAATACATACTATATCTGTGGACTACAAACCAAAAAAAAAAAAGCTCTGCAAAATGCTACGGAACTCAGCTTCTCAGGTATTCCTGGTCCAAAAGAAATCCCCACAGGGTCATTAAGGCAGTGAAATTTGTTCCTATTTTGAACAATTATATTTTTGTGCAAGTGTTATGCTATGAACTGACAACTGACACAAGACTTCCAGATTTCACATATTAGCAGATGAGCTACCACTACTGCAAAGTCCCAGTCCTATCACCGACCTACCCAAATGCACGTACGCGTACGTGTTGTACCCCAAGAGACAAGGAAAAGATCTGGCAGAAGGCAAACTTCAGAAGAATAGTTTATTCATTTATATGGCTGATATTTAGCTTGAACCTGAGAAATGTTGCCCAAAATACAGGATTGTGATGAATGCTCCAAACCAAACATCACTCAAAGCTTTGTAGAAACTAATGAACACCACGAGTTCACATCAGAAGCTATGAAAAGTTTCAAGTCATGTCAGAATGACAACACTCCAAAGAAAGTTTATTATTCGCTTAAAAGAGTCAATATGCATACCGATATTATTCCACAGCATAATCTTTATTTTCACTTATCACAAATTATTGTAACTTGACACTAGGTACTAAATTTAAGTACATTTTCATTTCTGGATATATGCTATGCTACAACCTGAGAAGTAACAATACCATTGTCTAGAAAAATCAGTATTTGTGATGAACACTGAATACAATCTAAACTGAAAAAAAAATCAAACATTTCATAAATGACAACTTAAAATCTAACAGCTTTTGTAATTTAGCTGTAATTGAAACTATACACGAACCAAACACAAACACGCAGTACACAATGCTGGGGGAAAAAAAACCTGAAGAATTTGTATAATTCAGTTAAATCGCACAAAAGATAAAAATAAGATGTAAATTGCTTTACAATGCGCAAACATATACCATCAAAACTATGATTTAATAAAGTTCTCAAAATAAAAAGTTTTAAAATGCCTTTTTGCATACTCATGTTAGATTCCTGTTATTGCTGACACAGGATTTGAAAAAAGAAAATCAAAATCTCAAATGGGAAGTGAAATCTTGCTACACAACTTAGGATGCAATTCCCGTAACATCCCGCAGTAGCTGAACTTCTGAAGAACTAAGAGCTCAGTAGAAACAATCTGTACACATAACTACAGTAAAGCCAACCAGTCTTCAGGCTAGCGGTGCCCAAGGTAGCGATGGGAGCAGAGGAAGCGGCGGTGGAGCGCAGCGCTAGCCGGCTGTGTCAGGCGCGCTGCTCGCCGCTCTGGTCGCTGCCCGCGGCCGGGCGCGGGGCCGGGGCCGGGGTCGGTGCGG
>WAAE01009634.1:1750-17399 GCA_013400495.1 Nicator chloris | reverse complement strand
GTAACTTGGCAGACTGCTGAACAATCCAGCAGCTTTTCATGACTGTATCTGATATAATTTCATATGGTAAATTTGTTAGAATTTTTGTTAAAGAAATCAGACTACATTAAAATCTTTGCTATGTAATACGGCACTGCATTTATGGCTTTTAATTTCTCCAGCAACCGTAAAACTGTAAAGAATCAGAATTTAGTCAGAAAACAAAATTAACTAAAAAAAACTTATATCAACACGTTTTCAAGGCATATAAACACAATACGTAAAGCTTCATTGCACAGTAGTAGTCAGAAACCACTCCGCGCCAGAGCGGAGGGGCTATGCTGTCCGCAGGGATAAAGGAGGAGCGGGGGGGGAGGAGGTTTGCTTGGCCCGGCGCGCTAGAGCCCTCCTGGGGCTGCGGCACCTCCGTTCCCCCCTCCCAACACCCGCGGTGGAAAAGCGGAAGGGAAAAAAAGCAACACAAAAAACCCTCTAAAAACCGCATGTCGCAAAAGGGGGAAAAACACCGAAAACAAATACAGAAAAGGTTAAAAAGGCACAAAGCGCTTGTGGCTCCTAGCTTCCGCCCCGGAGGCCACGGAGATCCGCGGAGATGGGCCACCGACCACCCCGCGCCGCCTGGGGAGACTGTGTCTTGTCGGAACCATTTTACAGAGGCGCATGCAAACAGATTCCGTTTCCTGGCTTTTTGTTCGGTTCCCCACGTTGTCACGGTTATCTTCTCTTTTAGACAGGCTAGTCCACAAATGTGAGAAACAACATAATTATTTTACACCATTTTCTGAGTTAGTTACATGAATAAAGGCATTCTAACATTACATAGTCTCTATTTTAATATTTTGCTAAGGCCTACAATATATTTATCATGCTACTATTTATATAAGCTACACGGTGCATACATAAACTGATAGATTATATTATACCAACAAGTAGTTAAAAGGAATTATAAATTGTACTATATCAAAATATTTGTGATTAATAACCACATGCAAAAGCTAATACATAAATGCGAAAGCCAATATTATATTGTCATTTATAACACCTATTTTTCTAAAAGACAGCTTAGCATACATCTGATTTTGAGCCCTCAAGCCAGTATTGCCAAACGCAAGCTTTGTACTGTATTTTCTTCCAGGAATTGTGCAGCTTAGAAACGTCTGCAATGGAAGTGGGGCTTTCAGCAAACAATATAGAGCAACTTCTGTTGGTTCTGCAAAGTGTCCCGAGAAGTTAAGGCCAGGCCTGCCCTGCCCTGGACAAAGCCGTCATTTGACTGGAGGGAGCAGCATCAAAAAGGCACAGGCACCTTTGGGGTGGACTTGATGCGGTAACAAATAACAAGAAACAGTACTTGTAGCTACTACAGCCTCTTCTGCGACCTCGTAGCCCGCCCTCAGGGTCGCAGCACTACACGGGGCAGATCCCTCCGCGGACTCGCCAAGGTCGGATCCCTCCACGCCCCGAGGGTACGCAAACTCCCTGAGCCACAGTAAGCACCAGCTCGACGAAGGCGGACCGGCCAAGGGGGCAGGGACAAGCGAAAACGACAGACGAAGCAGCGAATCGAAAAGCAGGATCGGCCGGTGGCGATCTGTCGGCCCAATGGGAGCCGCGGAGGGCCTGTCCGAGTGGAGGAAGTGCGGGGACAGCACTGGGTGTTGTCCTTGCCTGACGAGAGTATTTGAGTGCTGGGTTGGTCAATCTGGTGGCGCCGTTTTTGTCTTCCTAGAGATCATTGGCAAAGCACTTCCCCGCTACCATCAGCGACGAGGGCGAGGAGGTAGCCGCGGCTTTGCTCTGTTCGTAGTTCTTCTTCCCTTCCCCCTTCTCCCTCTCCCTGAGCCGAGGACCTGGTGCGCGGTGCCCGGGAGTGCGGCAGGGCGGGTGGCGGCGCTGCTGTGCGGGTGGATGGGTGCAGGGACGGGGGACGGAGAGGGCCTCTCTGGGTTCTGGCGCTCTCTACTGCACCATCCCCTGAGCTTGTTCTGTGCCGCAACTCCACCCCTCCGGCTGCCGCGGGCGTACTGGGTTGCTGGTGTTGTCCGGACTCGCCTCGCATCCCACCCCCACCGTGTCGTGTGCGCGCGTAGAGAAGGGCCTCCGATCGTAGCGCACTTGGTGTCAGCCGCAGACGTTTTCTGCATGTTGTCCCTTTGGCACTGCGAGTCGTGCAAAGTTTGCTACCTCGTATAGAATGATAGTTTTGAAAGTTTATTTTAGGCTCACTCAATCAGTCTCCTCGGGGAGTCTGTGTGTGTGTGTGTGTGAACAGTGAATGTCTGAGTAATGACCGTAATGAGTTGGGTTTGCATAGGAAAAATACAGGTCTCGATGTGTCTCGTAATAGCATCAAAAAAGGTTCACAGCTCTGCTGTCCTGGGCTTCGGTTCTGAACCCCAAACTGGACTAGGCAAGGAATAATAGTTTTTTCTGGTTTTTCTTTAAAAAAAAACAGTTGAGAAACGTGTCATCCTGCAGGCTTCAAAAGCTTCCTAGATCTTATTTCTGTGCGGAAGTGGGACCGTGATAACAGCATGCTTGCAAAGTTCACGGGTGCTGGGAATGAGAGTGAGCTGCGTAGATTGCGGGGGAAAACAATGCAGCTGTTGTCTACACAATGTTAACTTTAAGTTAGCATCTCCTATAATTCAGTTATTAAAATGCTGAAAGTTAACAGGGATGCCTTCTGATTTTCAGGGTAGGGTTTGCATGTAATATAGAAGACATGCTCGTCCAATGCACTTGCATGCTTCCTGTCATTATGCGTTTGCTCAATACTTGATCTCCCTGTCCTGTGGGAAATAAATGGCTGCTGCTCTTCCACTTCACTAAACTCTTTGCTGATTCAGTTAAGTCATTTATCTCCTGCCTCTGTGTGAACTATATCCAATAGAAAAACTTCCTGGATTAAAACATACTGGAGTTTGCTAATCAAAAGCAGTGGCTCATCTCTTGCCTCCATCATCTTGCATGCTGAATCCCATTTCTGGAACGGGCTCTGTAAATATATTGTATTTTGGTTAAAGAAATCATTACTATAATGCAAGAAAAATCAGTGTTCAGGCTTGTGTTTGAGGTTTCTGGTAATCTGCTCCTGTAGTTTAGTGAGGCAGGTTGATTTGCATAAGATGTTACCTTTCTCTGAAGCCGGTTATGTTTTAACTGTTTACTCTTCCTCCAGTGACTCATGTTCCATGATCTTTCATCCCAAGCTGGGATGCTTTTCCTAGTCATGCCTGAGCCAGTTACCGGGTTGTCTAAAGCCGAAGATTCTGGCAAAACTGTAAGTATTGTGGAAGCTTTCTGTATGCTAAACTGTACCTCTAGTTAGTTCCTCATTATCTAGACTCTTTCTCATCTCCCCTTTCCCTCTTGATAGGACACAGTAGTCTACTTTCGGGCTTGTGGCACTATAATCTTTTTCCTCTAGCTTGTAATGGAGTTGACCTTTTTGACTTAAAGCAGTGCTCATCCCTGGGTATGTATTTCTGATGCAAAATGCAGTGTTGTTTTGGAGTGCAGTCTGGTGCCTATTGTCATGATTTAGAGTAAGAGTAGTAGTACTTCTAACATGGGGAAGAGGGCTTGGGGTTTTTGGCAGGTCAGGGGCAAGGAAGGACAAAGCTGGTTGACAGGTGCTGGATGCTTTGCTTTTAGCTATGAAAGTCAAGTTCAAAGACTTTGTAAACCTATGCAAAAGGCAGCCTAAAGTTTATTTTCCACCGGGATTGGTTATGTTGCCTGAAGACACAATGGGGGCTTTAGCCTGGAGACAAAGTCAGCTTCTGTGGCTGTTTTGTAGCTTGTTGCTGTCTGTCTTGAGAAAAATTGTCTAGCTCTTCTTTCCCCCCTATAGCGTGCATAATTGGTCTTTGTAGCTTTGCTTGGAAAGTGTCGATTGCAGGCAATTCGATGGACATTAATTTGAAGCGCAATGGTTGAATTGCTAGGAATTGTCTAGCTGCTCTTTCTGGGTGGTTCTCTGCTCACTCCTTCCCTTCCTGTCCTTTCCTGTTTGCGTGTTCCTTTTTTCTTTCTATTTTACCTATTTATGAGTTTGTACTTCCTTCTCCAGCTTCTTGGGCTTGTAATGATTGTTGGCAAGAAGTGTGTTGCTCACCTGGGCCAGACCAATGGATTCCGGACGGTTGTGGATGAAGGGCCCGAGGGTGGGCAGTCTGTCTATCGCATACATCTACTGGGTTTGGGTGGCCATCAGTTGGGCTGGCCGCCTGGCTAAGATTTTGGCACCACAAGAGTTGCTGCATATGTACAAATTGCCACTGAATGGATTTCGTCTCTTGCCCATCAATCTAGCCGCTGTCGATGTTTAATTCTTTGTGCCATGTGTCTGTGGAAGGTAATAAAAGCTTTGAGCAGCAGTTGCACAATAAAGATTTGTCATGGGGATATCATCTCCGTCTTGCGAGTCTTACTGAGGGGAAGTAGTTCTGCAAGTTCAAAACTGGTCTCTCCCCAGAAGGCAAGTATGTGCAGTGTTTCAGCCTGTTAACAGCATTCCATTGATAGTCATTTGCCTGTTCATTTGAAGCGTGTTTCTGGGAGTGCTTAGCAGTCTCCTGCATCTGTTAGGAAGCAGTCTTAGCTCTTCGGTAGTATTGGCAGTACGTTTTACCTTTCATCCTACGTTGCCAAAAATTTCCTTCAAACTGGAGAGAGCCAAGGGTTATGAAACCGTGTTTCACTGGAGAATCATAGGATCCTAGACCAGCCCAGGTGTGAAGGGACCTCACAAGATCATCTGGTGCAGGCTTTTGTTGGAAAGGGAGCCTAGATGAGATTATTTAGCACTGTCCCATCGCATCTTGAAAGGCTCCAGCAATGGGGACTGGTGCAACTTGTGCCCCTTGTCCCTTGTCTTTTCCATGTGACTCCTTGTGAAGAGAGCTTCTGTCCTCTGTAGCTTCCCTTCAAGTACTGGAATACTGTGATGAGCTTACCCCTAAGCCTAGGCAGGTTCCTAACATTTTGCAACTTATTCTTTTGTCTTTGCTAGTCTTCATGCTGCCTCTTGCTGCTTTTAGATGTTCCTCCATAGCTTTCCAATTGTGCCAGTTCTCCCAAGTGCAGTTATCTGACAACATAGGTATTGGACTTATTCCCCGCTTCTGTAAGTAGTCAGTGCTATTGCTTGCCATACTGCCGACTAAAGCAATTTGTTGCGAATGATAGGTTTAGGTCACTTAAAGAATTGCAAAGGTATCGGCAAAAGCAGGTTTAATATAAAAGTGAAAGTGTAACAAAGTGGTTGGCAAGGTTCAATCTACTACTTACCAGATGGTTAAAGCAGTCAGAGAAAAAGCAAACTAAAATCTGAAATCAATCTAAAACTAAAATCAACTCAAAAATTGTCTATGTTGAAGCTTGGTGGGGGAGATTGGAGGATATAGATAAAAAGGAATAAGGAAGACCCATCGGTTGAGTCTTCTCCATGTTGCTCCTTGTGAAGAAGAGAGCCTCTGTCCTCTTTGTAGCTGCCATTTGAGTGCCAGAATACTGTCATGATGTTCCTCCTGAGCCATCTCTTTTCTAAGGGAGAAAAGACCCAACTCCTTCAGCCTTTCTTCACATTCTCCAGCCTTTTGATCCTCTTCCTTGCCCTCCTTGGGACCTTCTCCTATCTGTCTGCATCTTTTTGTTTAATTCTGGGGACCAGAACTGGACACAGCGCTCCAAGTTTTGCCTGCAGGCATGGCCTCTGTGAGAAGAGGCCAGGGTCTGCCCCATACTGGACACAGCTAGTTTCTGCCAGCTAGGCACCAGACTCCTCGAGGGCCAAAGCTGAGCAACTCAGTAAAGCTGGTGGCACCCCTGTGTAAGCATATTTAAGAAATAGCAAAATGCTGTCTGGGGCAGGTACTTCCCGGCTGCCCTTGGATCTGGCAGGTGGCTATGTCCTGAAGTAACTTTTTCACTTTATTTTCTCTCCCTGTCCTGTTGAAGAGGGGCAGTGAGAAAAGAGCTGGTTGGGCCCCTGGCAGCCAGCCAAGGTCTGACATCATGAGGCCTAAAAGGCATATTCTTCCATGTAGAAGGGGGTTGGTGGTTTAGAGACTGATAGTGACCGGGGTAGGAACAGAACGTTTTGGAAGTAGCAAATTCCATCAATATCTGGGGATCCAGTCACTTTGGGAGGGGGAAGTTTCAATGGAAAAAGCCTTCTTTCTGAGCAAAAAGAGGTTCTTGTGAGAAAAAGGATCTAGTCTCCATTTTTTTTCACTTTGTAATACAAGTGGCAAAGATCTGGAACTCCTGCGTGCAAGGGGATGAAACCGTGCACAGCCCATTGGGTGTTCTTTGTGTGTGTGTGTTGGATACCCATGACCATCTATAAAGAGGTCATGGCAGAGATGTGAGGTTGGTCTGGCTAAACTTTAATAGGACAGGGCATTATAGAAGGGAATGCCTTGAAGATGTGAAAGGTAAAAGAATAATAAATAAGGCTGGGGATGTTGTTCCCGACCCTTTTGTTTGGAAGGATTGGGACTCCATGTTGATTTGAGTGAAGGGCAGGTACCAACCTGTCTTCTATAACTACAATTTCAGCAGCAAAGGACACCTAAAGCTGAGTATCAGGCTCCAATAATGCTTTATCAGGTGTGGCTGAGATGAAGTTCATTTCCCCACAACAGCTCTCAGTGCTGTGCTTTGCATTGGTAGCTAAAAAGGTGTTGATAACACACCAGTGGTTTGGCTACTGCTGAGCAGTGTTGGCACAGCATCAGTGCTGTCTCTCCAACAATTCCACCCCATCATTAGTAGGCTGGGGCTGGCAAGATCTTGGGAGGAGATGCAACCAGGACAGGTGACCCAAATTGGCCCAAGGGATTTTTTTGTACTGTGTGACATCAGCTGAGATATAAAAGCTAAGTAAAGGAGGAGGAAGGGGAGAAATTTGTTGTTTACAATGTTTGCCTTCTGTAGCATCTGCTACGCTTGCTGAAGGAAGCCCTGCTTCCCAGCAAGTGGCCAAACAGCGCCTTCTGTTGGGAACTAGACAACAATTTTTTTTTTCTGCGTCTGCTTGTTTGCACACAAACTTTTGCTTTTGCTTTAGTAAGCTGCCTTATCTCAACCTGCGAGTTGTTTTCCATCTTATTTTCTCTCTCCTGTCCAGCTGAGAAGGGGGAGTGATGAAGTTGCTCTGTGGGTACCTGGCATCCAGCCAAGGTCAACCCACCACAGATGTTTTCAATGCTGTCCAGGTGTTGCAGGAGAGAAGTCAGAGATAACTTTGGCAGATCTGATCAAGTAGCTGGTTTATGGAGTTCCAGTCCTACTTTTTGAGCATTTGCCTGGACCAAATTTCATATAGTTCAAACCGGAGAAGCATATTTGTGACACCAGCTTTCCCCTAGCAATGACCCCAGAGCTCTGAAGGCGATACTCAAGGGCATGGAGGCCCAGGGGGTGGTGTTCTCAGTTCTGCCACTGAGAGAAAAGGGCAGGAGGAGGGCACTGATAATGTGCGTCAATAATTGGCTGCGGAGCTGGCGCTGGCAACAGGGTTTTGGGTTCTATGAGCATGGGACCCTGTTTGTGGATCAGCGTCTGCTTGGGAGAGAGGGGCTCCTCCTCACTAAGCAAGGCAAAGTTATTTTTGCCAGAAGGATATCTGACCTCATTAGGAGGGCTTTAAGAACCAGGGCAGGGAGAGGGAGAGAGAGAGAGAGTAACCAGCTGCCCTGTGAGGGAGTGACAGACTGGGTCAATGAGCAAAAGGCAGGGCGAGAGCTCTAGTACCTTCAAGTCCCCCTTAGCACCCAAAGGCAGCAGTCAGTGTCATAGCTGCAGGCATACCCAGCAGGAAGATCTCCTTAGACAAGTAAATGTCTTAAGAGGAGCTTGACAGGCAACATGGTGTAAGGCCCCCAAAAATGTTGTTGAGAAGACTCTTAAAAGGGCTTCTGGTTTTTCATGGACTGAGTTAGATGCACGGCAGAAATACCAACAAAATATTCTCAAGAGGTCAAAACAAAAATTTTTACTGGCAACTTCAGACAATCAGAGAACTTTGGAAAAAGTTTGGAGCAACATTCAATCAACATAAAACATTTCACAAAGCATTAACTTAGCCCATTTAACTTAGCAAACTCCAAGCCCATCTGATTTTAAGTTACTCAAAACTCTGAGAACTGAATTAGAAGAAGAAGAAGAGAAAGAGAAAAAATATCGAAAAGAACAAATATAGCTACCACTCCTGGTTCCAGTGGTGTCGCTGGTTGGTTGGAAACATACCCTGTAAACCATGCCACTGCTTGAAACACTATCTTAACCCTTGAGAGGCACATTTTTTTGCGACATGATACTCCAGAAAGAATGGAATCAGACATTGGGAATAATTTTCTAAATAACTTTATAAACTCTTGGGCAAAGAAAGATGCCATGAGTGGCTATATCACATTCCCTATCACCCACAAGCCTCTGGGAAGATTGAGAGGTATAATGGACTGCTGAAGACTTTGTTAAGAGCATTAGGCAATGGAGCATGGAAGCATTAGGATGCAAATCTAGCAGAAGGCACTTGTCTGGTTAACACTAGAGGATCTGCTAAGTATTCTGGTCCTGCCCAAACAAAACCCATACATAGTGTGGGAGGAGATAAGGTCCCAGTAAGGGAAGGGTCTAGGGAAGTAGTTGTGGATTTCTCCTCCCACTGGAAAGTCAAAGCCGTTCGTTGGATTGTCTTTGCCCTAGGACCTAGGCGTACTTGGTGGGTAATGCAGAAGGATGGGGAGACCCGGTGTGTGCCTCAAGGAGATTTAACCTTGGGGGAAGAATAATCTGTGGTGTAAGTTGTATGTTGCAGGAATGACATGAACTGATGAAGAATGAATTTTGCAAGGAGCAAGGAGAGTGCAGTGATGACCTGAACCGGGCCAGTGTCAATGCCCAATGATCAGGTATACTGCTTATCCTGTCCTAACCACCCATCCTGATGGAATGGAGCCAAAGTCATGGGTCTGAAGGGGTAAAGAATGCCCATGAAATTGGAAAATAATATCTATTTGTGAAAGGATGGGTGGATAGTAGATAATGAAAATGTATGTTTGGTATAGAGATGGTTTAAGGATGTAGTTTAAGTTGTACGTGTGGGTAAGAAGGGATAGCTGTAATGAGAAATAAATACAGTGGAACAGTTGGAAGATATATAAATTATGTGGGATCTGAGCATGATGCAAATTATATGGAATAAGGGGTGGAGATTGCATTAGGTCTGACTGAGCTGGATTTCATTTTCTCATCGCACCCGCACAATCCTGTGCTTTGCATTGGTAGCTGGATGAGTGTTGATAACTCAGCATATTGTTTCACTCAGGGTCCTGGGTTCAGACCAAATGCCTCTCCTACTTTACCAAACCCTTAATTGGTTCTCAAATCTGAAATATTTCTTATCTTTTGTGAGCTTAACAACTTACGCCTTCTTCATCCACAGCTTGAGAGAACTTTCCAGCTGCCACTTCAGCTCCTCTGTCAACCCATTTTCTCCCTCCTTCCAGGGGCTACCAACAGTTTGACATCCCCTTCTTCTGTATAATTGGGCTTTACAGCTTGCTTACCTCTACTACGTGTGCTTCCCTTGATCATTTTACACTTTTCTCTGAGGAAGAGGTACACAAATTTGATTCCATAATCATATGAAATCCTATGTGAGCTCCCAAAAATAAATTGAGGGAGAAATCTTTTCCACACACTGTAGCAACCTGAGAGAAAAATAGAAACATGTAAAACATTGCTTGGATAAACTTATATAAAACACATAGAAACATAAATATCTCAAAACAATCAAGACAAAAACATAAAAAATCGATGCAGCAAAGACCAGCAACTCGGCAGTTCGGTTGTCACTTCACTCTCTCATGGAACACCTCTTCTTTTGGAATATCTGTAAGAGGAGAGAAAAACTCAGTCCTGCTCAGACCAGTCTTAAAAGGAAAGAACTGTCCATNTCTACTGGCTCTGGTTCCCTTTCTAGTTCTAACTTTTCTTTCCATTCCCAGGCCCAACCTTTTTCTATTCCCCCCCCGGACCTATTCCCATGATTTTAGAAGCATTTTAACCCTATGTTATCACTGGTATTTTGTGTTTTCTGCCAGAGGCATCTGTGGCCTTTAATTCCAGAATGACTTCAGCAATTCAGTTCCTTGCCTCTAGTGGCAGACAAGATTCTATATTCACTACCACCAGAAGGTGGCAGTGTAGGAGCAGTTTGCAAACCTTCATTGCCAATCCAGGGAAACTGAATTTCCATTTATTTCCAGGGGGCCTTTTAGGATATATGAATTCACCACCCTCCCCCAGCTCACTTTTTGGGGGCAGAGCTGAGAATTTGTTTTCTTGGTCTTGATTCTTAAATTTTGCAATAAACAACAACACAGGAGAAGGCCGACAGGACACCAACTGTTTCTCATGCATTGGTTGGAAGCCAGATGCCTCCCATACTCTCTTGGTGCTTTTAGCAAATTTTGGTTTAGGGAGAAGGCTGGATTCTCTCCCCTCCAACAGGTCCAAACTTTTTACACAAAAGGTTGTTCCCCCGGCAAGAGACCAAGGCTTTTGCCATGTGCTTTCGCCTCAGAAAGCTTTGTTTCATTCCCCCTTTATTAGTGAAATTTTCAAAATATTCTCTATTTTGTTTTCTTTGGGATGATTGCTACTTTTCTCTTGCTATATAACCAATTCTGTTGCAGAGTGAGATATTACCATGGTGTCAAGATCCACTAATACAAGCAGGGCTCGTGATGGTTCATTTAATGATCTCAGAGCACAAAAGACACAGCAGGGGACAACATCAGTTTACTTCAACAGCAGTGCACTTTTATTGAGCGCCAACAACACGGGTGTGTGATAGAGGGAAGGAAAGGAAGTAAAAGGACAGAAAGAGAAAGAGGGGGATAGGGAATATAGCTACCAACGAAGAAGGATGAGGTCCTCGAGGCAGACGCTGCCCATAGACTGTCTTCTGTTGTGGGGTGATCACAAAATAGGGTTAACTCAGGAGTCTCTTTTTATAGTATTTTTCAAAGGGGGGGGCAACTGGCTGAAAAGGTAGGGTATTGTGATGAGGAACGGGTGCAGCTGTTCGTTCGGCCCAAGCTGGTCCAGGCTCACTTGCTGGTTCAGGCAACAAGCACCACCTTGCCCAACTGTGGCCTGGTCCATTGTTCTCACACAGGTTCCCATGGGACCAGTCTTTGGTCCAGTGAATGCACCTGCAGACAGAACTTGGCAGACATCCCACCTCAGCCAGGCCAGCGCCCCTATGCTGGTGTTCCAAAGGGTCTCAGTCCGTCTCAGTCCTTGAGGGGTTACAGTCTCTGTCCTTGACGATGGTTGTGAGGCAGATAAGGGAATCTTTGGACCATCTCTTACACATGGGCTCCTCCTCCTGGTAAAGAATTCCATCTTTACAAGTGGGCAGAGCTTGGGGTGGATGAGGGAAGAGGGGGCTGGCTTTACTGAGTTCTCCTCCAGGGAATTGAGGAAGGCGACATCATGCTCAGGGAGTCTCACCTCCCTCTCTGCCTCCAAATTTTTTACAGGTGGGCAGAGTTTAGGGAGTTTAGGGTTTGGCTGTGCTACATCAAACTCCTCCCAAGGGCTGAGGGGGTTGACATCATGCTCATGGAAGTTCGCCTCCGAGGCTGGAAAACCCTGGTTCATTCTCCACACCTCACCCATCAGTATTAATTTGCAAATTGGAACATATTTGGCTCTGGACAAGCTTGTTCAACTGGTTTTTCAGGTTTTGGAATAACTTCTCCACATACAATTCTGGATCCACCCTGAGTTTACCTATTGTTTCAGCTGCCAAAGCAGTTTGCAACTCAATTAGCTCTCTGTTGCTGCTCGGCAATGTATTTCTCTCTTTGTGTGGCTATGGGCCGGCCCAGCTTCCACCCATATGGTTACCAAATAATTTTCCTTATTAGAGATTTTTTTTCAATTTCTTTACTCAAAGATCTGATTTTCTCTGCAACTAACTGTGGATTGTGCCAGATTTCCTCAACCTACATCTTTCTGTTTAGGGCCAGACAAGCTTTGTAAGCTTTTAGCAGCTTTATCAGTGGAGGGAAGTCCAGGTCAATTTTTACCCTGGTGTTGGAAAAGAGACCAAATTTTTTTTTTTTTTTTTTATATATAAGTTTAGTCAGGGGTTTTGTTAGCCTTTGCTCTGGGTGGGGGGGGCAGGGGGCGAGGAGGAAAGGAATTTCAAGTTTATTTTGAGGGGACTGTTTCATCACTCAAGGTGTGATGAGCTTAACATCTCAACAGACTGGTAGTAGCACAGAAGAGACACAAAAGATAACCATTAACAACCAGCAACTCCAAACATCATCCCTGGCATGGTCAGAGACACCTAGTCCAGAAAAGACTGATATGACAACCAAATTAGCATTGAAGGTGAAGAAATCTGTAACCAATAGGAAACCAAATACTAAGAACTGCGTAACTCTGGACCAATGAACATTGAACCAATGAATTTCTATGGGTTTTGACTGTATAAAGTATGTGAAAAATCTAGTAAAAGTCATATGTGATGGAAGGATTTTCTCTGCACAACCTGGCCAATGTGTGGATTAAATAATTTTTGTTGCACATCCTGGCCAGAACAAAATCCTGTCCAGAATAAAGTAATGCCATGATTCTCTAACACTAAAAATGTTGTTGGAGAGTTTTTGTTTTTCCCGCAGTTTCGATCACACTGGTTTCCATGACCTTTCTGACGGAAAAGATTGTTTTCAACCAAAATTCAGTTTCTCCTTTATTCTGCCACTAGCAGTTTTCTCTGTATAAAACACCTCCTTGTCACCTCAAGAGCGCCTTGCTTGCTGCACCAATAAAATGCAAGGCCCCAAAACCCACTCAATGAGACACTTAAAAGGCTTTATTTTTTTATGTACCCTGAGTTAGACACAGCAGGAATACCACCAAGATATTCTCAAGTGGTCAAAGCAACACACACTTTGCCAAGAACTTCAGAAAATCAGAGACCTTTGACAGAAGTTTAAAGCAACATTCCATCAACATAAAATGTTTCACAAAGCATTAACTTAGCCCATTCAACTCAGCAAACTCCAAGCCCATCTGATTTTGAGTTACTCAAAACTGTGAGAAGAGGGAATTAGAACAAGAAGAAGAAAGAGAAAGATAAAAAATATATAGAAAAGAACAAATTTAGCTACCACTCCTGCTTCCAGCAGTGTCTCAGCTGATAAAAATTCAAAGAGTAGGTAGGGTCAAGACATGCTTGCTTCATGTCCTTGCTTAACTATCTGTATTGAGTCTGGCTGAGCTGGAGTTCATTATCTCATAGCACCCTCACAGTGCTGTGCTTTGTATTGGTAGCTAGAAAGGTGTTGATAACACACCAGTGTTTTGGCTACTGCTGAGCAGCATTAGCACAGCATCAGCACTCTCTCTCTGATATTCCCCCCAATCAAGGGTCTGGGAGTGGGCAAGATCCTGGGAGGGGACACAACCAGGCCAGCTGATCCAAATTAACCAAAGGGATGTTCCATACCATATGATGTCAGCTCAGGTATAAAAGCTAAGCGAGGGAGGAAGAACAGGGGCATTCATTATTTTACAATATTTTCCTTCCTGGAACAACTGCTATGCATGGTGAAGCCCTGCTTCCCAGGAAGTGTCTGAACATCACTTGCCAATGATAAGTAGAGATTAATTTATTTTTTCCCTTTTGCTTATGCCTGTGCAAACTTTTTTCTTTTTTCTTTCGTAAAGTGCCTTATCTCAACCTGTCACCAAATGGTACGAAGGAAACTTATCCAACACCAATTTGATGTGAATAAGCAGACGCTTCTTTATTGGGGGTGCTGGGGGCGTAGGGGATAGCTTCCTCCAAAACGTGTCCCACTCAACAAACAAACCCCATCCCTTTTATATACATTTTCTGCTAAATCATCATTACATAATTTCTTTTACATACTATGCATGCTATGTCCACTCTTAAATTTAACCTTTATGTTGATTGGTTTCAATAGTTATGTAACTTCATCAATATTCTTATCCTAAAACAATCATTGGCTATTTCTACTGAGGTCTACTGATTGGAATCCTTGATATTAAAAGCAAGATGGGAAAGGGTAGTGGGTTTCCAAGTAGCATAACAGGTGAGCATGACGATCTCCATAGTTTCTTGACCAAAACTAAGAAGCCCAGTAACTTCTTGGCAAGGTTTCTATGGTTACACATTCTAGACACAGCACTCCTGATATTTCTACACCTTATACTTCACAATTTTTTACTTATAATCATAGCTAACCCTGTTATATGATTTAATTGATTATTTGATCAAAATATTCATAACAAACCTCCCAGTTGTTTTCCATCTCTTTTTCTCTCCCCTATCCCACTGGGAAGGGGAGTGATAGAGCAGCTTGGTGGGCATCTGGCTTCCAGCTGAGTTCAGCCTATTACAGTCCTTGCTGATGCCCAACGTGTATGGAGCGAAAAATGCAGTTATATATACACATATATATATATAGAGAGAGTATGCTATAATAAATAGTGGTTATCAAGTAGCAAGCTCCTGTGTGGGACATGGAGTTTGTCAGCTGCACTGCTTATCTTTATTTTGTTGTGTTTGGGACCATGTTAATGGTTCTTTGCTTTGTCCTTACACTGATGGCCTTCTTATGCTGGGGTAACTATCTTCTGTAGACGATGATGGAATACACCTCCCTCTTTCTGCCCGAGATCAATGTGAATTATTTTATATTGCAAGCTTGCATGGTCATTACTCATCCTTATGTAAGTTGTTAAATACTGTTAATAATATTAGCAAATACTGGTGATACACTATGGGGTTTGTGGAATCTGGTGTCCTCCTGGTGTAAGACAAAACAAACTGTAGGTGAGGAGATATTGAAATGTTTCCTGAGGCACCCAGTTCCCTGGTTGCAGGGTGTGTGGAAGGATTTGGGCAGGGTTTTAGGGTGGTTATCACCTTCCATTTCCTGGTAGTTTACACCCAAACAGGTAATCAACCCTGGCAAACTGATGGGTCACCTAAAAGAAGGGTGCCTTGCCTATCCCAATGAAAACCAACAACTTCTCACCCTATACTGGGGCCTGGCCTGTGTCTCTACTGAGCCACAGTTCAGTACTTTCAGAGGACTGTAATTGAGGCAGGAACCCAAACTACATTTGAGGACAAATACAGCTGAGACAGGGACTCAAACCACAGCAACTACAGTAATTGCCCCAGTAGTGAAAAAGACAAAAATGGACAAGGCAAGTCACAGGCCCATACCATCAATTAGTAAAGGAGGAACAAGAAGCAGCAGCAAGAGAAATAAAAGTAGGAGAGGAGGATTTAGATCAAGAAGCAGGTCCTTCAACAAAGAAATTGAAAGAAGTGAGGCAAATCAAACAGGAAACTGAAGTTACTTGGTGTCATGGTTTGACATAGTATGTCAAATGTTCTCTACTAATTTCTCCTAGGTTAACTATTTTTTCCATCTGAGATCGTGACCAAAATAGAAACAAAGGCAAAACAATTCAACTATGAATTACAAAGATAGATTTATTCACACACACTCAGAAGAACAAGAAAAGGAAAAGGAAAAAACCCATGAAAATATCACAAAGCACTTTTCCCTCC
>WAAE01009633.1:5530-25463 GCA_013400495.1 Nicator chloris | reverse complement strand
AAATTTTAGTGAGGATGTAGTAGAAGTAGAGACTGTAAGGCATGTACGTGATTCAATGTTTTGGAATAAAGAGACTAGAATGCTATCAGTGTTGTCAAAATTAAATTAAGTTAAAACTGACTCACCACTAGTTTCAAAATTTGGGTTGTACATAGGTAATGACTACATGTGCATAACAGGGATTTATTCTAGTCCTGATTCTTGTTATATGCAAAAAAAAAAGCATAATCTTTTTCATTATCAAAATGGAAAAGAACAATGAACGAGGTATGAATTAGGAATGAAACCATTTATTGATATTGGGGTGACAAACTGTAAAGCCAGTAGTGAATACAATTTTGAGGCCAACTGTGAAGCCATATTTTCATATTGAGAATATATTCTGATAAGTATTGTGGCAATTATTTGAAAGTATTTCAAAAATTTCAGAGCAGAGAATAGCATGTAAATGTAAAGAAGTTACAATGACAACTGATCACACTGTCACTGAAACTCTGCTTAAGCTATACTGATCTGGAATAAATGATTCTGAGCCAAGTATTCTATCATTTCAGACTAAAAGGTTGAGGTACACTGTCTTGTGCCTGGATGCTGACAAAACATTAATTTACATTAGAAATGCAGAGTTTAATTTTAATGGTGATGATAGTAATATGCTCTACTTGCAAGCTGCGGTGGAGAATTCATCACTAAAGATTTGTGCTCTACTGGAAAAGTTTATCTACTCCAGAATCAAGTGATTCAAAGAATTAATCTGTGACCTGTGTTACGATGATGTCAGGCTGGTGCCTTCTTAAAATTTTGTAATCTCTGTATCTGTTTACTGCAACAAGTGGTCAAACCACAGACTGGAATAATACTTCGGGATAATGAAGATGATCAAATCCTGACTGCAAATTGTGAATTTAATTTCCTGCCAATCCCATAATTTTCAAGAAAGAAATAATTGCTCAGGCTTTCTGAGAGAAATTAATGTCATCCAGGTTGACAGCTGTCAAAGATCAATTTGCAGGTAGGCACCACCCAACTGCTCACTCTGCTTCCCTCATCCCTCTGAGAAGAACAGGGTAAGAGGAAAGAAATCATGAAGTAAAAACAATTGTAGGTCAAGAGGAAAAGAAAAAAAAAGAAAAAAAAAAGTTAATTAAGCGAAGGATGTTGAAAAAGATAGAATAAAATAAAATTATATAAAGTGATGCAAAGGCAATAGGCAGTCAGACTGATACTCTGACAGTTCCTGAGCAAAGGTTTGCAAATCCTCCTAAAACTTCTTCTCCCTAGTTTTATTGATCATGACATTATGCACATGGAATATTTTTTGCTTAGTTCATGTCATGTCTGGTTGTTTCCCCTCCCAATTATTGTGCTCCCCCAATTTATTCACTGATGGATGAAGTGAGGAGCAGAGAAGGGACTGATGCACACAGACACCATTCAGCAAATGCTAGAACTTTGTGTCTTATCAATTTTGTTTTGGTCAAAAATATAAATGGCACAAATGGTGCCATATGTAGCTCTAAAAATAAAATTTTCTCTGTCATAACCTGTACAACATTCAAGAGAGCTGCGGGTTTTATTTATTTGCATGAACAGTTTGCAATCCCATCCATCGATTTGTGCACATAAATTTTGCAATTTCAACACTTTTTTTTTTTTTAATATGTCATGTAGAATGTCCCATGAAGCCTATATTACATTAACTCTCATGTACACACTTCAGCACTTTTACTGTGATTTTTCACTGACTTCATTTAGGCTTTAGGAGTCTTAAAGAGAGTTATTACATGTTCAATATTTCCACAGAAGGCATAAATAGAGAAGCTGAAATAATAATTCTGGTATCTGTACTTGCTTAGCTGTACATGTTTCTAGAGTTTTGACTGTATTTTTTTTTTTTTTTTACTATTAGGCAGCTGACATTCATTTAAATGCTACATTCAGACAACTAAAAGCAGCTGTCTCTTGTTTGGAATTCAATTCACTTCCTCAATCATTACTGAAGTATCTTCAGTGCTGACAACATCATAATTTATTCCATCTCTTGAAAAATTTCAATTTATCATAAAAAAACTTCTGAAGAAATTAACTTTGTATAACCTCCGTGGTACAGTTTTCAGTTCATTATTGGAATTGTTGTTTGTTTTTCATGCTGTTGTTTCATTTGTATTACTGTACTGTTAGTCTCATTGATTCTTTTGATACTGCTTCATCTTTCTGCTCCCCATGTCCAGATATTAAGACTCTGGATTACCCTTCAGCAGGTAACACTGTTAGCCTAAATTCAAGTTCTTTATCAGATATATATGGTCAGCAAGCACAAAAAACAGTGGTAAGATACTGATCAATATATAAGCCTTACGGGCAGCTGATTTTCTAGATTTCTCAAGAGGATTAGACACTGATATACTGCAAAAAAAATTGATTGGAAAAGCCGCACCACCATTTGGATATCCTTGTTTTTTAAGCAGTTTTGGATCTTAATACTGAATTAAACTTGCTTATCAAAATGGACGCAACCCATGTAATTTTCATGGGTGAATTTGGATGTAAAACTTCAGAATACATTGAGACACTTCTTACAACCTCATAAACGCTTTCCTTAAGATCAGACTTCAGTGCCATTAAGATGATTAAATAGCAGAAACATCTCTAAGGGGAGAAAGAAATGTGACTATTCAGACTGGAGAAGAGCAGGCTCCAGATCTTATCAGTCTGTGCTAAAAACTGATGATTCAAAAAGACCCAACCAGACCTGTCTCACCAGCAATCACTAGCAGGACATGACACAACTTGTGTACACTGGAAAAAAAAACCCATAAATGTAGGGAGCTGGAGACTGGCCCTGCTGTGGCATTTCTGGGGCATAGTGTGATGGCCCTAGTCACTAAAATTGTGTCCTGAGACATGGGCAGGATGGGGGAGGCCTCCAGACATGGAAGTCCATTAGTGCACTCAGGTACTCTAGTAAATGTGCACCAGTAAATGTAATGGGATGCATGGGACCCTTGACATCTGGTTTAAAAAATGATAATTTATTTTTAGACAAATTTCTCTTAATGTTTATAATTTTTAGCTCTTACTCTCACCTAAATTTAACCTGGACATTCAACTTGCAACAACTTTTGTTCTAACCTCAAAACTGTAGAGTAAATATATTTTCTTTTAGTTGGACTGGCTCCATTATGTAAAAATATGGGCAAACTCTTCATTGGTATTAAAGGCTTGTCTGTACCATTTATAATTGAGTACTACAATGAGATCCCTTGACTAGCAAGGTTTAGATTAATTGTTTTGGCTTAATAGTCTGTCTGTACTCCTAGTTTGTCTTAGAGGCCTCAATAAGCGGAAGAAGTTGCTTGGCTGTACAATTACACTTCCATGTACCTCTAATACAAAGGATAGTTTGCTAAAAGATAGTTTATGAGTTTTTAACTGGTGGTCAATTATTACAATTAGACATCTAGACACTGAGAAACAAGGCCTCAATAACATGTAGTTTGGAGTTCAATCCTAGCTCCAGGAAAAAGGGAATATGGATTCAGACCCTGGAAGTTAGCTGGTCTGTCCCATCCACTGTGAAATTGAGGATGTCTATTTCTTGACTGGTAACTCTCATTTTGACCTTCTTTTATGTGTTGTTTCTCAGATATCCAAAAGAAACGGTATCTTTAAAATACTGCAAAATAACCAAAATAATAATAAAAAAAAAACTCCACAGCGTTTCATTTTCACAAAAAGACTAAAATCTGTCTTTCCCCAGTCTTCCAAGATTTCTGCTGCTGCTGAAGTGAGAAGTCACCAAATTATCCCACAATTTTCATAAATATATTAATTAAATGTTAAAAGAAATCAATAGTTTTTGGTTATTTTTTCAAGTTAAATTTTAAAAAAATCACTCCAGAATGAAGCATATTCTTTATATAGTTATGGTTAATACCACAATGCCACAAGTCAATTTTCAAGTCATTGTGTCCTACTTGGCCCAGAGGCAAGGCTAGCATTGATCTTGGAATCAGTTAATATATAGTTGACACACTAAAAAAAACACCTCTTCTGATTCTAATACAATTTCTATTGTATCTTTTCTATTATATCATTGTTATCAGTACTGTGTATATTATTTTTATGATCCATGTCATGTATAGATCTCATTTTAATTTATTTTATTAATATAAATATTATTGCAGAAGCCTCTTCCTTTGATACTTTCTAGTAACAAAGTTTTTAAAGTTTTAGAATTCTGTAGCTGAATGAGGAATATTCTCTGATGTAGTTATTTAAGACTTGAAATTTAATAGCATAAAGGAAGGCTCTCTTGAGGTATCTTAACTAGGTGATTGTAGGTAGTCCTTCACTGGAAAATGTAAGTAATGCAACAGGGTATTTTTGTCATAATGTAATCATATCCCTAAGGCTGTAAAAGATACGAGATTTTGCAGAATATCTGTAATTCCCAAGGGGAGTGATTATCTCCTGACAACTACGCACTAGATTCGCCTTGCTGCTTTTATAAGAAGTCTGCATCGTGTGAGATAATGCAGCTTAATTTCCTAAAAGATAAAGTCAGTTTGACAGCAGTTTCAGCATGTTTCACACAAAATAATTTGTCATTATGAAATAATGTAACATTAAGAATGTTCTTTAGCTATTGAGAGTCCTCCCCCAATTCAGATCCAGTGTAATAATAAAGATGAGAAAAGTGATGTGTTCAACAATCTAAGGATATTGGGAACTTACAATAATAATTGGGAATTATTATGGAAAGTTCACTGTTTATAGAAAGTTATAGTAATTTTTGCAGTGCTTTGCTTGATTTTTTTTTCCAGAATATTATAATAAGTAGAGTTCAATACTGTGCTTGTTAGAGTACAGATGAATCTGGGCTACCTTTAATCTAGATTTTTGGGTAACTACAGTGAATAATAAGCCTTAACATAGCAATGTCAAATGCAATTTGTTTTCTCCTCTGATTTTGAAGAACCTTCTAAAAAGTCACTCCTATAAAGCTGCTGATATCCAGTCTATACATTAAGGTGAGTTTACTGTGTCCCAGTGACACTGCATTATGGCAGATTCAGTTGAAAACAAACTGCAGAACAAAGAATGATATACTTAGCATAGATTACATATTAAAATATATTAAATAATTATCTAAGCTCATCCCGTCATCACTGACAGGAAAAAATGTCTCCAGAAAGTAAATCTTATTAGCCCTTCTCTCAAATTAGGTAATTTTTTAATTGTTTTTTTCCCCAGTATATAAATTAATCTTTTAAGAAACACATTTTTGTTATAATCATCCATCTCTAAACTCTAAATTGTGCAAATCTCCATTGAAGTTACATTTTGCTGTTAGTATAAACATTCCAAAAAGTAACAAATGGTAAAACATCATCAGCTTTTCCTACACACTGATGCAATAAGAGATCATTCTAATAACTAGTATCATGGTGCTATACTTAATTGAATGATGTATGTGTTAGAAAAATCCAAAGAAAAAACAACCTTATCCACCTGCTTAATTACATCCAGAAGACAAGATAACAAAAATAGCAAAAAGAATCTCAAATTCACAAAATTCTATTTGATTAAATTTAATTAAGACCATTAAATTTAAATGACAAAGAATCTACTTCTTCTTTCCAAATTGGCACTTTCAAAAGAAATAGTCATAAGAATAGTGGTTCCAAAAACAAGTAACAAAGGATTTGCTAGCAGATGTAAGTTTGTGTCTTTTTTCTGTCTTTTTGTCTTTTTGTGTCTTTATGCTGAATATTTTAGTCACAATCACTAAACATGAAAATGGATTAATTCTTATTCATACTAGTACATTATTTTTATTGGCTCAACAGGCTGAACTGGTTGGATACCAATATTAGAAATTACTTAGAACAATGTTAGTTGGAATCAGGGGAAGGACTAGTAGTATATTGGATTATTGGAAAGCTAGAGTGACAGAAAAATGTTAAATAAATAAGAATACTTGTCAACTCTTCAAAATGTATTTACTTGGATAGCTCCATGGTTTTTGGCTCTTTTCCATAGATGTTCATAGCAACTGAGTTTTGCGTACACAAATTATCAGAGAAACTAAATTTGTCTCATGTACAAGTAATTTTGGTAGAAATACATTTTCTTTTTGTTCACTCAGAGAATACAAACAATAGCTTACAACCTACTTGAACAAGCAGATCTTGAAAAGAAAAACCAAACAGCTAGGCAAAGGAGCATAAAATGCTACAAGGAATGGTTGGTAGGAAACAAAGCAAAGATCACTTTAGAGTAAATCCGAGCAAATGAAATAGAAGGGTCTATTGACCCATGACTCATGACGTCTTTGCCTTAGTGTTAAAAAAGGAGAAAAATTGAAAGCTAGAAAACTAGTTCCTAAAAAATATTGATACAAATGGTCCATTTAATCATGAACATTAAATTAACCTTTATCTTGGAAAAGGTCAGAATGGTTCATCCCTAGCATTTTGTTCTATGGGCTTATAAAAAGAGATAATTTTAGATAACAGAGCCTATTAGGTTATTTTATCAACCTTGAGAAACAGGTTGAGAAAAAAAGGGCAAGATTGTTTTAATATTCAAGATGATACTGGAAACCCAATGGGCTCATGGACTAGGCACTTTATACAGCATACAATCCAGCGTCTTTCATATATGCAGTAAATCCAACAAAACAAATTTTCTTCCACACATGCAGATCAGCCATGCAAGACATATGCATTTAAATTGAAACATTTTAAATCAAATCCCACATATATGCACCTCAGCACAAGACATGTACCTGGAAGACATAATGTAGAAATGCTAGGTAAAATTCATAGGACTCAAGATTTTGCTACCTGAAACTGAAAATTTTGTGCTTCATGGAACTTTGTACAAGAAGCCACCAGTATTTCTGGGAATGCTAAAAGACTCTTAAGTAAACCAAAGTCTAGTTTAGCTTGATTCCAGCAGAGTTAAAAACAGTTGCTCTAAAAGGGGTTGAATTCCTTCCATGCTTTCTGGAAAACCAAAACTATCTGCAAGATTGATAAAGAATATTTGTCAACACATTTGCTATTTTATGAAAGCTAAGGTTTCTCAAAGACATATCCCTAGCCATGAAAAAGTAAAGGGATTTTAAGCAATTTATAATTCAGATGAAATAGGAACTACCTTCAATTCTTACAGTATCCTGTCTAATTAATGAAGTATTTATTTTACATGTTTTTCTTCCAAGCCTTTGGCATTGTTTGACAGTATTCTTTACATGGACTTATTTTCCCAAACAATGTTTCTTCTCCGAAGAATAATTATACCTTCGTTACACAGTACTGTACATGCCCAGACAGAAACAATATTTCACAGCTTAAAATTCTTGTGATTTACCTCCTCTAGTACTGAAACATGGGTTTGCAGTTTGGCAATTTAATAATGTGGGGATATCACAAGTGAGAACAAACAAACAAACAAACATGTACCCTAGAAGCTAAATAATAGATATTTTGGTAAGATGAATGACATTTAAAGAGTGATTTTAGAGAGGAAGTCTGGACTCATGGGCTGGAAGGGGAGATGTTCACCTCTCTTCAACATAAGTCAGATGTATTTTTAATTCATAGGTAGGATGAAGGATTGTACTCAATGTATATTGTTATATACGTTATGAGAAAATTACTTATCCTAGCATTTTGGCAGAGTTTACTTTAAAATGTCAAGTCACACTTTCTTAATTAAAGGCATCACTAGTATTTGGAATTATTTCTAAGACATCTTTGAAGGTTTAATGCTTAGAAGTATGAAAGGAAGTTTAATATTAAGACAAGTAGAATCACGAGACAGAAATCAATTATTGGAGAGCATAGAATGACTCTGAAGCTCTTGTTTTGTAATAGTTTTAAGTAATAAAATTTTACCATGGAAACATTTTAGATTTTAATAGAGTTGAGAAATTGATGTATTCTGTTTGCTAGAGGGATACTAACCTTGGCACATGATGTTGAAGAAATTTGAATTTACATAACCATAAAATGTAATTCAGAAGGGAAATATGTCTGATATTCTGACTAAACATTTCAAATGAAAACAATAAATAAATTTAGAATCAAAGTGAAACTACAAGAAAGTAAGATGGATTCATTACAGAACTTGAATTATCCAGATGTAAGCTCTGTATGAGTCTCTAGATCTCTATAGAAAGAGATACTTTTTCAAAACAAGAGACGGATAATGTTGACAGGAAACAGAAAAAAAGACCTCTAGGACAATAAAGGAGTGATCAGGAAGAAATTTCTCTCTGAGCAGAGGAGAACTCACATCATCTTCTGAAAACATGGTTTACACATTCTGAAATATTTTTAAGGTTTTCTGTCTATATAATATATATTTTTGAAATTTAAGACTGGTTTGCATTCATTTTGATTCTTGTCTGAATTCAAATTCAAATTTTTAAGTGATATAGATTAAACATTATCTCCATATTTTTAAAGGAAAGTGTAAATTGTACAATATTTTTGCTATGGGTGATCTATTAAGGTGATGTATTTCCAAAATTTTTAAAAAATATATATAGTAGAAAAATTTTTCTTACGTATTTGTATTGGTTTCAGTGTTTACTCATCTGTGAGATAATGATTAGGAGAAAATAAAAAGCAAGGCAGGCTTAAACTTAAGAGTTAAAAAAAAGTTTATTCACACACACACTAAAGAATGAAGAAAAGAAAGGAAAAAAAAATTGAAATTTCAAAACACTTCTCTTCCCCCCACAATCTATTCACTTTCCCACAAACAAAATCTGTGCATCACTCTGGGAAAGGAGCCTCCCTTGACCTCTCATGGAGACCCACCACAAGAAAAAACCCAGTCCTCCCAGTGGCTTTCATGTCACAATCTACAACTGCCTGCAAATTTTGCAGATTGTGCAATCCCACCTATAGCAGCCTTTCCCTGGCTATGTATGGGTCTCTCAGCTGGTTTGGGCTACCATTTCAAAATGCTTATCTAGTATCCAACGAAGATTCTCTCAGCCCACACTTTGACTAGAATCAGTATTCCCCAAATCTACAAAGAAACAGTCCATTTTCTCCATGGTCCTGCAAGAGAAGTCCAGCTAAATTGGCCATGCCTCCATCCCTCCTACCAACAGCTTCCACTTCTTCCATTATGCTGTCTCTCTATGTCCAATCACAGTGGCCATCTGCGGAGGAAGGAAAGGGTTAAATTCTTGTCCAGGCTTTTCTCTCTCTCTGCCTTCTTCATTTTGCAAGCTCACATTTCAAAGCTTCGCTGGTGTTAGAGGATGGGGCGGAAAATCCCATCCCTTCTTGGCCCACAGCACAGGGAACCAGAGCCCAGGCCCCCACTGCCACCGGCTGCCACGCTGGTCACCACAGGACCCTGGGACACTGCCTGGTCCTGTGCTCCCTGCCAGCCACGGGGCCCCTGGGACACTGCCCAGCTCCACCCTATGGGACTGCCCAGCCCCCTTCCCTGCCAGCCACTGTGGCCCTCAGCACAGCGGAGCCAACCTGGCCAAGCCGCAGCCCCCCCTCCTCTCTGCCCTTCTCCCCCGGCCCCATCACCAGTTGTTGGGGGGGGAAGAGAGAGAGAGGGGCCCACTGGCCCGGGCCAGGCCAGGCTAGCTAAGCAGCAGGGCCTGGCCATCCAGCCATCCCCAGGGGCAGCCTGAACTCTTACCTCTTGGCTGGCCAGAAAAGCAAAAGGGGAGTCTTCCTAAATTCTCTAAGATTTAACCCCATCCGTGTGTCCAGGGAGACGTACTTCCTGAGAGGTCACTTCCTGGCCCAAACCACCACAGTACTCTTCTGCTAAGTACTGATACTACTACTGATACTACTACTTTAGACTGTTATGAAAATGTGGTCCTAGCCTGTTCTGACTCAATAATTTAGTCTAATTTTTTATTTAAGAGTAATCTAATTTTACAATGAATACCAATCATCAAAATGAGACTGAAATTCCTATGCAAGGAATCGAAAAAATAATTTGATAAATAAAATGGCTTGTAATGTCTCTAGAGTTAGGTCAAATATTCCTATAAACCTTTAGACTTCTATTACACAAGATTCATATAGCTCTTCATTATTTAGAATAGAGGGACTGTAGTTATTGACAATATAGGAATTTTGGTGCATAAAATGAAAAATAAATAAATATACTGTACTAACTGTGATCCCACAAAGTTCACAAGTGCAATTTGGAATTCTAAATCCACACT
This sequence comes from Nicator chloris, assembly GCA_013400495.1. Lineage (NCBI taxonomy): Eukaryota > Metazoa > Chordata > Aves > Passeriformes > Pycnonotidae > Nicator > Nicator chloris. The sequence continues at coordinate 15,235 of WAAE01009633.1, read as the reverse complement.
GATATTCTTAAAAGTCTTATGTGTCTGCTAATAAACTGACTAGTTATTTTGGCTAGCCAAATTTTGGATTCCAGCTATATTGGTATAAAAATTTAGTTTTCAAGTTACCCTGACACCTGAAGTTTATGGTCCAATATATCCTTATTTTAATTCTGCTGCGACAGTTGGAGTTTAACTCGCAGTCACCCAGCCAAAACCTAACAGTCAGGTGTTTTGGAATTGTTACTAAATCATCTGCAAATATATGCTATTAGCCATAGAAAGAACAGATGATCTGAAAACATTAGTGATCGAAGCATTCTTTCAGGATACATGAAGGATGTCTCTTTTCCCATGTTTCTGCCTCAGATAATTTAAATTTCTGAGTGCAGCCAAAGAATCACAAAATGAGAGTAGTAGAAAATTAAAGAATGATTGATCTTGGGAGTCCAAGAAGGCTTAACTGGACCAGGTTGCTCAGGACTAAGACCTGTTGTGTTCTGAATATCTTTACAGATGGAGATTCCACAGTATCTCAGGACAGTCTATTACAGTTGTTCAATTTAAAAGTTAAAAAAAATATATTTTTTTTTCCTGTGTTCAGATGGAATGTTATAATTTTTAATTTGTCCCCATTTCCTCTGGTCTTGTCAGTGGGCACTACTGAGAGGAGTCTGCTTGCCATTTTTTCATTCTCTCCCATCAGGAGAATGAAACATAATGATGAGATCCCCCTTGAGCCTTCTCTTCTCCAGGCTGAAGAGTTCCAGCTCTCAGCCTCTCCTCATATATCCATCCCCGTAATGATCTTAGTGGCCTTGTGATGTACAAGCTGCAGTAACCCTATGTCTTTCCTGTGCTGGGGAGCCCAGAACTGGACACAGACCTATTTCTGATGTGGCCTTAACAGTGCTGACTAGAGAAGAGGGATCATCAACCTTAACCTGCTGGGACGCTTCTACTGCAGCTTTGGGTGTCGTTGCATTTCTGTGTGACAAGGGCCCATTGCTGGCTCTGGTTCAACATGCTATGCCAGTACCCCAGTTCCTCTGTTGCAAAGCAGCTTCTAGATATTTATGGGAGTTACATGGCTACAGAAAATAGTTTGTTTATATATATATATATGTATATATATATGTATATTTATGTATGTATGTGTGTATACATGTATAATTACATATAAATGTATATTTATACAGCTATATTTACATAGTTACATAGATATTCTAGGAGACATATTCCATTCAAATATAGCAAACTTTCTTTAGTGACTGATTCCTGCTCATCTTGACACAGTTGCCAATTCCTACTGTTTTCTAAAGATATCTAGTCCTCTTAAAAGTAAAGCATAATTTCAATATGCTGGCAGTGAAAAGCAAAGAAGGGTATTTCTTCACATGGAAATGTGTTTTTCATTTTAGAAGGTGTGATACCTGACAAGGATTTTGTATTAAAATATTTATTCAGTATATTAGTAAGGGATTTATAAACACTGTAAAGTTTATAGATTAAGGACATTAATAGATCAAGTATATTAATCATAGCTGTCTACGTACAAGCTAAGGTCAGAACATGCTAGACAGGGAAGTGGGCGCTCATGTTGCAGTGAGTGTGCTTTTTAATTGACTGTTTGGCTCAAGAGCTGTTGTGAACACAAATGTTTTTAATTTCTTCATTCAATCACACAGAAGACAGCATATGTTAAGCATGGCCAAGTCACTGAGGAGAAACATCATACTGCAGTTCAACTGCTAGTATGCAAAGTGTCAATCTGATGTCCAGTGATCAGATTTCTCTAACATACAGTCAATTCAGACTTATAGGCATTTTTTGTATACAATCAAAATATTCTCTGGCCTAAAATTCTGTCATTTGTTGACAAAGCTGTTTTTAATGTCATTTTACAAGGGTGGGGGGTTGTGAGGTTTTATCTTTTTAAGTTTACATAGTAGATGTACAGACAAAAATGAAACCACACAAATGTTTCTCACTCAAAGGCTTTAGGAGACCTAAATCTTCTCTGAGTCTTGTATAAATATACCTATTTCACTAGCACTAGACTTCATTGGTCATTTTAGAATAATAGAAGATAAAATATTTGTTTGGCTTAATGATAGCCCAGAAGAGTATTTCACTATTTCCCCTTTTTTTTTTTTTTCTTTTAATGCTTTCCTGCAGGTGTTTCTTCTTTTCTTCTAGCACTAGTATAATTTCTTCTTTTTTGTCATTCTCTTGTCACATTATTTTTTCATCTTGCTTTGACCTGTATGGCTTTATTTAGGGCATTTATTATCTCTCTAATTAGAGAATTAGTCTATTTCAATATCAATATTGTAATACAGTATTACAATGTATAGTTTGTCCTATAATTTTTAGCTGTCAGAAGTATGTAAAAAAAAAGGTGGTCACGACAGGAAAGTGGTAAGAATAATAATCAATGGCCTGTTATCCTGAGCTCATTTCTTGTTGTGATCTAGACTTTTGAGTATGTTTCAGAGCATCATATGCAGATTTAGGAAAGATTCACGCATCTCCTTTCTACCTTTCTGAGTGTTATATTTTGTGCAATGATGCCACAAAATTAAATATGACAGATTAGCAGATAAAACACTTAAGATCCATCATTGATCAAACACATTCAGCCAATTCATATAATTAAACCTTATGGGTCTAGGTTAAGAACAAATCTGTCCTTTATTGGTTCACAAAATCTGGGAATATCACTTACAGAAACATAGATGTTGTTCATAAAGGTTAGAAAAAATTACTTTATAGGTATTTGAGGAGCAATACAAAACTAAAACTGTAGAAACAAATGTGTGTGTGTTGTTTCCCATATATGTTTGAAAAAAGAATGACTCTAAGGAGTGTGACTGCTCTGCAAGTATTTTAAACAGACCAAAGGCAGTGTGTACTTTTTAATGCACTAAGATAAGCCACTTAAAATAAGTCTATATAGGGGGTTCAGGCCCAATCCTGCACCCAGTCAAGTCAATGAGAATTCAGCCACTAATTTTAAAGAGATTTGGACTGAGCCCAGAATCAGATTAAGAAAATAAATGTTGCTAAAGTATTTCTGATTTTTTAAAAAATATCCAAGGGCAGTTCACTCAGTGTGCTCCCAAAAAACATAGTGCAGGATCAAAAAAATGAGCTGTGTAATTTGATGCCAAATTAATCCACCTGGACCAATTAACCCAGAAAAGGCTTCCAGACTAAGCAATGTAATATCACCAGAAATAAAATCATAAAGGAGAAAAAGGCTGAGTGAGGAAAACTTCTTAGGAAAATCAGAAGAGAATCAGGGATTATTATAAAAAAGCCTGAGATCAAAGATCTTGCAGATAAGCTTCCGTCAGAGTTCAAGAGAATACAAATTATTTTATAATACTTATAATTCACTGATGCACTGAAAATGTTGGCAAAATACTGAAACTCTGTTGAAATCTTTTCATTTCTTCTTTTTGTTTTGGTTTTGAGAGGGGACAAGGAATAATTTCTGCTAAATTTTCTGGTATTTTAATTAGCTAAAATTACCTGGAACACTTGTATCCCTGAACAACTGCAATTCTACTAAAGAAAGTAAACAAAATATTTGATTACTGGAACAAGAACTGTACATTTATACAAATGTGGGCTTCTATTGCTTACTGGAATCTCATTTCCTTTCATTTTTTAGCTATTGAAATGATGACAAAATATAAACATGGAAGAATAGAAACTCTTGTATTTTCCTTGAATAAACTCGAAACTTAATTAAATACTCATATTAGTAAAAACAGCATCTGAAGTAGTTGATAAATTATCAACTAGAGCCCAAGTTGTGCGAAGAGAAGCAGAACAAATACAAGCCAAATTATCTTGACCAGTTATGAAGCAGTATATGGTGCCATGTGTGAAAATTGAAGGGAAGAGTTCTGGCTTCATGCTGCATAACTGTTAATGCATAAACTGAACGGTGTCTTCAAATATCTTTTTTACCTGTTACCCTTTTCCAAAAAGTTCCCTACTATTAGTATATTCTAGATTTTCCATTTTTAGTAACAGCAACCTCACACTTAGTGTTGTTCACACGGTTTACTGGCAATATCTGTTCTTACTTACAAGATAAGAATGTAAATACCTTAAAATGCATTCCATATTAAAGGTAAACTATGTAAATATTCCAGAGCAATATGAGCTGGAAGAGAAATTGAAGCTCAGAATATAGAATCTTAATGTATATATATATATCACAACAGCATTGCTAGTATACGTAGTACTTTCATGAATACAAAGAGCAAATAAGGACTGCTAATGTCTTCAGAAATTCATACTTGTACATTTTTAACTCAAATAATAGAATTGGTGGTTTGTATTTGGACTAGTTTCAGAAGTGTTTTTAAAGGAAAATAACTGTAAAAATTAATTTTATTTTATACATATTTAAGTGCGCATTATACATAGTTGTATTGATTTTTTTTTTTAATTGAAGTAGCATTACATGTGAAAGAAAGCAGAACTTTTTACTGTCTTTTTCCAGGCTCATTATAATCCTAGTCATAATGGTATCATCCACACACAGAATTAATGTGACTAAATCTTCATTTCATCAAGATTTTCAAGTGCACTAATTTGCATGATGCAAGAATAGTAACAGTAATCTCCTTTCCTCAGGCAGATTCATCAGTATTTGGGACTTTGTAAGTGAAACCAAAAAAGAACAAGATAGAGTAAAAGAGACAAACAGTTCTACTGTAATTCAATCTTAATAAGAAATTGTGAATTTTTAATAAAGTCCTTTCCAGTCTACTTTCTGTGTCTGTGGAACATACTAGAAGTTAAAATTGTATTTTCAATGATTTGTTCCAGTATGTTTCCTTTAATAGAAATTAAATAATAAAATTTAGTATCCAATGTTCATAGCAGATATTCAGTGGCAGATAACTGATAGCTTCATGCTGAAGGATGGAAGGATCTAGAACTAGATGGCCGAATGTGTAACACATGATGGGAATCATTACAGTTTTTTGTAATACACTGAGCTTGGAAAGATCTCATAGTTCATAGATGTAGTTATAAGCAAGGAAATTCAGATAATAGCTTTTGAGAAGAGTTGAAGCTGTCCATTACGCAGCATGTTTGTAATTGAGGTTTAAATAGGTCTGGCTCTGCTGAAATTTCATTCAGGACAAGACACCAAAATGGAGTTTAGTGCAATTCAGCATTTTGGTTTGGTTTTAAGCCTGCAGCATCTTTGACACAGTTTCCATAAATAAACTAAGCATTGTTTCATGAGTATATATGTCTAGGATCACTGCTCTTGGGAGAGGTATGAAATATTTTAAAATCTTGTCTAAGTGCTTCACCCTAGGACATTTTATGGAGCTTTTAATGTAACAAGTAATTGTACTCCATTGCAGAGAACTCCACAGGAATTGAGGAAATTTGGTTCTCTGACACGAAAAGTCCTTATGAGTGTTGGCATGTGCTGCCTGGTCATTCAGCCAGTATTTTATGTCTTTTAATGCCTGATGACTTGCATTAAATATTATAAGGAAAAGAAAGAGCACATAAAGGAAATGAAAAATTCTTCTTTACTACTTTTATTCAAGACTTCTAGATGCTAGTCTATAATTAATGGTGTCCCATTAATCAGAGTATCTGATTTTGTTATTATTTTTATCTAATAAAATACTCTCATATCAAATTAGAAGTATTTAATTAATTACATAATAAGCAGCTGTATGTAAAGCAATAATGATTATTAGGAAACATTTGTAACAACTGTTTCATTCTAATTACTAGACATATTTAAAAATCCAAGCGTATTTCGCACACTGAGTAGTTTTTTTGTAAAGCTATAAATGGGACTTTTTTTGATCTAAAAACAACCTTTTGATTTGTATATTTTTAAAGGAACTTCTTGACTTAGGTCTGAGACAAAGCTCTCCTTCCTTTGACACGTCTCTGTAGAACATTTTAATACAGAATAATATTGCTTCTGTGTAAAAGACCCCCCCATTCTAATTGTTTGAAATTTGTATGTTTTTCTTTGATGCTTCTTTGTTTTTTAGTTTCTCTTACTATATTATGTTTTCTATGGGTTATGAAAACTCTAATTAGATGTTAAGTCCATTAATTTTCTGGTTTGAGACTAAAACTGTTAGGTAATAGAATTGTCTCATGCTCTGTTTTTCCCAATCTTGTAATGATATTTCTAGAAAATTCTTATTTCCAGACTGATAAAATGTGTTACTATAAAGTGTAGTTTTCAAGTGCCATTGACACTAGACAGAAAAGATTAAATTGGAAGAATTTCACATCATTCTGGTCTATTCAGCTTTTCAACACTCTTCCAGAAGCTTTTGCAACCAAAAATCAAATTTCCATATTTTAAAACACATTTCTGCACCTTTAACAAAACCTGTGCAACATATCAGATCCTTTGCATTAAAAGAATTTAAAAAATCCAAACCAGTAAAATACTCTTCTGTTGACTCGAGGAGAAACAGGGCTAGGTGAAGTGGAGTGGGAAGAAAGTCTAGTTAATATGCTTTAGAAGGTATAGTCACAGAACACTGCTTGTGTCATCTACTCAGAATAATTTTATTTGCTGGCCACAGGTCTCTTCCTTGAAAAAAATACAATAAGCAATCTGAACACAGCATACATTAAGCAAGCAAGAACAAATATTATTTTAACTTTATTTTAATAGAATCTGAAGATTATTGAAGAATGTTCTGAGGGCTCATTGCTTTTTAAAAAGATGAGAAATTTACTTAACAGAGAAATTTTCTTTGTTCAACATACGAGAGCAACATTTTGAGTATATTTAGGTGAAAATTGGATTTTTAAATATGAAAAGAATTAACTTGCAACTTGTTATAGGAATGAAACCATCTCTATAACAACTTAAGTCCTACCTGATCTTCCTAGCTATCTTTTGCAGATGCATAAAAATGTAGTCCACAGACTGTTGAATGTTCGCAAAAAATAATTGCCAAACTAAACAGTCCTTCAGCTAGTTGACGTCCACAAATAATTTATACACAATGAATAAAAAAATCCTCATTCAAAATTGTCTTCTGAAAATGTTTTTTGAAAGCCTTTACTTCTCTTTGGAAGCAAAATGGAAAAAAAAAATGGCATCTCAGGAGAAGACAAGGAGTTACTGGTCTTACATTAGATGATAACACAAATGAAACTTTGCCTCATGCCTAAGATAACCATCTAGCTCAGGGTAAGTTTGGGCTCTGATCTTTCTCGAACAACTGTTTTGAACTGTACAGTTGAAATAGTTATAAGTTACAGGAAGGTTCAGAAGAAGGATTGCCGACAGAGGAGTAAACAGAAAAGCCAGAAGAGTTATTCATCTCAGCCTAATATAGACATCAAAGGCAATTGCCTATTAGTGTTTATGATCCTTTTAGTCATTGTGAAACCTCTTAACACCTACTCTGGAAGTATTTTGTTCTCAGAGCTCCAAGTCCAGAGTTATGCATATCAGCCTTCCATACATCCTGATTACACTATGGCATGTGAAATTACATCACAAAACTGTTAGTATATACAATTCCACATCTGTTCCTATAGCTCATTCCTAACCTCCATAAGGGAGGTTTAGAAATCTAGATCTCCTTGTAGATATTACCTCAAGGTTCTGAATCTAAAAATTACACACTCTTTGTTTCTGAGTTAGTACAACAAGATCCAGTTCTTAAACACAGGAATCTTATGAAATTTTAGGCTCCATGGAGTAACCTGGTTCCATTCCAGTTAATATTCCAGAAAGAAACATGCATCATATATGACCTACAATATAGTCCACAAGATGGATTCACAAAGGGAAGGTTCTGTTTAACTAATTTGGTATCCTTCTATGATAAAGTCATCCAGCCATTGGATGAAGTGAGGATAATAGAATCATAGAATACCCTGAATTAGAAGGGACCCACAAGGATCACTGAAGTCAGGCTCCTGGCTCTGCACGTGACTACCTCAAGAGTCACACCATGTGCCCAAGTGTTGTCCAAGCACTCTGTGAACTGTCAGGCTTGCTGCTGTGACCACTTCCTAGGGATTCAGTTTCAGTGCCCAGCCAGCCTCTGGGTGAGGAACCTTTTCAAAAAGGTTCCTCAAAAAGGAACCTAACACAAACCTCCCCTGACACAGTCTCAGAGATTACCTTTCTGCAGGAAATACTGCAGGAAACAATATTCACACTAGATTGTTCATGCAATATTCAGCAGACTGTCTCTCCCTCTACTCACAATATTTTATATATACTTTTTTTTAAAATTGAATACAACATGTAGGGAAATAGCTATTGGGGAGCATATAGTAGCACAATCAGGCTAGTTTTCTTTGAGCAAAATTAAATGTCATTGTACCCCAAGCTGGAGCATAACTTATCCATGTATTTCTTCAAAACAGTAAGCTGTTAACAGTCATTGCTGCAAAAACTTAATAAGATATTACAGACTTTCCACATTGTTGATTCTAAATATAATAATTAGACTCAGTTACAATAAGCTTGTAACAAAACTAGAAACACATAGAGGCATTTAGGAAAATGCTGTAATTCAACTAGACAAAAAGCTGAAATATTCAACACAGATAAAATGTACAGAGAATAGCCAGAGTTGGAAGGGACCCACCAGATTTTACTGAGTCACTGAACCAGAATGCATTTAACAGAAAAAAAAATGAAAAAAAAAAAGTTGTCATTATCATTTCACTTTATATACTGCATGGTATTTTCACCAGGAGTCTTCTCTATTAAAGGCTGAAGAGGTAGAACTTCCCTACATTTCCACTCTGCTTTTTAGTTCCAGTTTAGTACTATCACTATCTCTTCTACAGTGCACATTCTATCTGTGACAGTTGGCTACCAGTGGTTCATGGACTCTCACTCAGAACTCCAGACTGGGGTTCATTAATCTCTCATTGATCTAAAATATCTAGATTGGTAAATTTCAGGCCATAGTGAAAGAATTTTTTATATTCATTATCCCTCAAGACTCTCTATCATTGTGACTAATAGAAATGATGATTTGTATGAATAAAGACCACATTCTTAAAAAAAAAAGTACTGTTCTTTTTAACTGGTGTGTATTTGTCTTGGGTTTAAACCGTTTCCCCAGCATTCTCCACCAATTCTTCTGGTTTGACTATTTGCTCATCTGTGAGAACATGACCAGGGGTAAAATAAAGGCAAAACAACCCTAAACTTAGGAGTTTCAAAGATAGTTTATTCACACACACAAAGAGAAAAGAAAAAAAAACTATGGAAATATCAAAAAGCACCTTCCCTCCTCCCCACAATCCACTCAATTCCCCAAAAACAATCCATGCATCACACCCACCACCAGGAAAACCCTGTCTTCGTGGTGGCTTTCATGTCAGATGTCTCAAACCTACAGCTGCCCACAAATGCTGCAGGTGTCCATCTCTCAGCCTTCTTGGGGTACCATTTAAAATGCTTATCTAGTATTCAGTGAAGATGCTCTCAGTCCACACTCCAACCAGTATAGCATTCCCCAAAACTACTAAGAAATAGTTCATTTCTTCCATGAAGTCTTCTTGCTGTCTCTCTCTCTCGCTCTCTCTTCAGCAGTATCCATCCGAAGGAGGGAAGGGGTTAAATTCTTGTCTTAGTTCTTTCACAGCTATCTATAATGTCACATCTCAAAGCTGCGGCTGTGGAGACTGGGGGCCTGAGGGGAACCCGAGGCCCTGCTCCAC
>WAAE01009632.1:51539-113823 GCA_013400495.1 Nicator chloris | reverse complement strand
GTCAGCTGAGTAAGAAGCACCAAGAATGGCATAAAAGTCAAGTGGGCGATCTGAGAAGGAGGCAGTTTAGCAGTACAAAAATTTCTGTCCAAGTAGAGGAAGTATCCTGATGTAATTGTATTTATAACCTGTGAACTTCTGAAATCCTAGGGAGAGTACATCTGAGGACAGTGCTGTGGCTGTACATGGCCCAACTAGGAGCTATTTCATTTTTGAGGAAGGGCATCAAGAATTCTTGCTCAGCTGCTTAATAGAGTGTGTCAGAGCTCTGCTGTTCTCTGTGGCAGAGGTACCTTCCCAGCACAACAGTTCTGCATCCAGTCCTGCCAACCTCAAATATCCCCTGAGTCGTATCTTATACTTTCATAAATCTTAAACTTGGTTTCAAATGAAAGAGCTTCAAATAAATGTCTTTCAGTTACTTTTATTTCCTGTCTGCTTTGGGAGTTTGCTATTGGTAGGCAATAAGGTTTTTGTGGTCTTTGAGGCACGTTTTCTCCTGTTGGACATTTGGCACTCCTCATGCATCAGCCTGAGGCACGGTGGCAGCAAGGAGGACCTTGGAAAGAGGAACAAAGCAGAAGAAGATGCCATTGTGGAGGAGTTCTGGAGATTGGAAGAGTTGCACAGACAGATTGTGGCTACATACCAGGATTTGAGGTTGGGGATTTTTTAAGGCACTGAGTGAAAAAGTGGGAGACTGCAGAAGTTCAGCAGAGCATTTCTGCTGGCATCCTCAGCTGGGGAAGTGTTAACAATGTTGACACAGACTGTCAGCTTCTGGTTTCAGATTCACTTCTCCAGGATGAGAGACAGGAGTTCACATCTCTCAGACATTGTTTCAAGCTGTCTACAGGCTAGAGAAGATAACAGTGCATCAGCTTACATTTTTATGGGGTTTTTTTGTAATTACAGGAAAGGAAAATTGAGGTTTTGAGTGTTGATTTCAGTGGGAGCAGAAATGCAAAGGCACTTCTGAAAATCTTGTCTGCAGTTTGTTTTGAAAATGGAACTGTAAGTTTTTAATCTCAGTTCTGTGAAAAAGTCAAAGATGGAAAAAAATATTAAGTCTTGCATGTGTGCAGAAATAGCTGTGACAGTTCCACCTGATTAATTCTGAAGAAAAGCAGCACAGCCGTATGCAAAGGAAATTTCTCAAAAGTACATGAAGACCCGAAAACTTACACTAAGGGAAGTTAAAACTGGCTTTTGAACATCAAAGTCAAAAGAACTTCTTAGGTAACTTTGTGAATTGTAACAATTCAGTTTCTTCAAGATATTCAAACAAATTGAGCTTTGTCTTCCAAGCCAATGGAAATATATTGTACAGTGCTGTTGTGAAGTAAAATAGCTCCAGCAACTTTATGGAAAGGGGGAAGGTTCCCAGGCTTTCTGTTCCCAATCCAGTTTAGTTTCAAGCCTCATGCTCAGTTTCACTTTCAGAGTGCCCTAAAAGAAAATGTAATTAGGCTAGGGCTGCATTCAGAATTAATGACACTGACTGTAATCCTTCAAAATGATGGATACTGGAATTTTCCCCTCTTTACAGGAGGAATTGCATTTCTCAATGTCACATAAGGGAGAGAAACAAACATGCAGAAACAGCAACTGGCCCTCAAATCTTTGAAGATACATGTGTATTGCCAACGCTGAAGTAATTTTCCTGCCAGACATCATTGTGAAAGAACGTTAGAAGTTCTGTATCTGTGCCCTTTGTACTGGGCTGACCTGGTTAAAGATACCATTCTGTGTTGGAGAAAAACTGGGAGTTGTGGGGGAAGCAGAGAGATCCTCAAGCAGGCAAGGGTTTGTCTCTTGAGGTAAAGGAAAAGCTTAGACACAAAGCCCAGTTTCTGTTGTCTGTCTAGTGTGTTCCGCATGTTGCGAGTTCCCAGCAAGTGTTTGAGCAGCAGTATTTATTTTTGGAGGCTAGTTTTGCAGTATTGTGTCTGATTTTGCCTTGTTTTGCATGGGCTGACTTACTGCTGTTGCTTTGCTATGTGTTCACACCTGTGCTGATCACATAAGGAGGTCTGTGCTGAAAGGAGATATCCTCAGAATATTCTTCAAGAGCCTTTGAGGGTAACAAATGGATGGGTTTGCCTGAAAGAGGTGAGTGGAAGGATGAGACAGAGCCATTCTGTCTGTATCTTTTCCATCAGTAGTACCAACACTAGTAGCAGGAAAGGAGGCCTAAGATGGATCTTCTTTTTAGAAACAACACAGGGAAGGTTATTTCACTTAGATTAACAGAACCACAGACCCAGACTCTGCATCTCTGCAAAATTATCCATGTCCTCTGCAGGAGCTACATGGGGAAGGTCAGGCTATCACTTTGAGACTGTTGGATGGGCACAGTCCTTACACTTAAGCTCAGCACCGTCAAGCACAGCAAAGGTCAGACACACCTGAAAACATTGAAAGCAACAGCTGGTAGAACAACAGCATAACGAAAAGCAGGTGGAAGCAGCTGTGTGTGCTGCTAATGGATCCACTCTGTGTCTCCTGCTGAGGTGCACATCACACTCATGGATAAATATAAGGGTTTAGCCTTTCAGACAATCAGCACTCAACCCTGAGGGACTAACTTTGCATGGACTGGATGCAGATTGTACTCAGAAGTAGCTGCTTGCCTTCACCGGGTGCTTTCTCTTCCAGATGACAGTCAGCCATTCAGTGTTACTGGGATCAGTGCTCAGAGATGTTTTATGGCACTATAGGGTGTCTTATGGCCAGAGCTGAAACCTCTGTGCTTGTGTTGCTGGAATTCACTGCAGCTTTCTCAGGGTGAAGTATGAGGCATTACTGTGATGATGTGGTAGGAGCAGCATCCCCACGAATCTGGACAAGAATATTGAGTGGAATAATATTAGTAGCTTCTCATGCCCTGTTATTGTTGATGTATCTAGTCTGAGGCATATCCCATTATCTTAAGTTATTGCAGTGTTGACTGAAGCCTGGTGTTTTTCCATGGATTTACATGTGACTGCCATGATGTGGAGGAACAGAGGGGGTCATACAATCAGGTGATTTTCCTGAGCAGTAGTGAGCATGGGGTCTTGGTAGATATCTGTGTTCTCTGCTCTTCTCAGGTGTCCCCCTCCAGAAAAACTCCTTACCAGTAGCTTTTTTTCCCTTTAAACAGGCAAGGAATGATACCAGGGGGAAAAAACCTACAATAAAAGGAAGGCTAATTCTTTGGTGTTTTGGGAAACATTTTGTGAAAAGACTTTTATCATTTGTTTTTGCAAAGAGATAAAACCTTAAAACACTGACAATTGACAAACAGGCTGGCGTAGGGAGCTGGGTTATATCAAGACTGGTGATGCATTGACATTTGGTGTCACGGCTCCATTAATCAAAACTATTTTGGAGGAAATTCTTCCTGGTTCATTCATGCACAAATAATTTACACTGGGAGGAGTGGGTCTAAACCTCTTTGGCAGACTGAATGGAGGAGCATGATGAACAGCTAGGCTGGCTCCTGAATGACCAGACACTCACTGCTTTACCAGGGCTCTCCTTTTTTCCAGGTATGCAGTCGTCTGTTGTGCCTGGAGGGAGCTCGCAGTAGATATTTGTGAATGATAATATAAAAGGGGGCTGAGGGCCCAGAGACTCAACAGAGGATCTTAGGTGAAAGAAAGCTCAGTTGTTAACCTTCCTGTGCCTGATATGTGGTTTGTCAATTAGGCAGCAGAAGCTGAGTTGGTTGTATATTGACCTACAAGCATTAAACAACTGGCTGGGAGCCATATCCTGTGAAGTCTGTACCGTCCTTTTGATTTGAAAAGCAGCACCACAGTTGTGGTTCCACTTAGGGTTTTTGAAACACAGGCTTTAGCAAAAAAAAAAAAAACAAACAAAAAAAAACCAAAAACCAAAAAACCCAAAAACAACAACAAAAAAAACAGAGAAAGAAAAGTATCTTTCACCAGGTGCACTTTGACTATTTATTTGGAAAAAATAAAAAGGGGCTTGCACAGAAATATCCATAGTGTTCCAAGGGTTATTAACATGCATAGCCATGCCTGGCTTGACCGTGCAATGTGCTCCTAGACAGAATGACAAAGCTGGAAAAATGAAGTCAGGGAAATATGAGCTGATTTATTTTTTATGTGTAACAAGCTAAACCTTGATCCAGTGCATCTGTGGAGCAAAAGAATATTTATTCAGTTCCACCATCAAAAACACTGAGAAACACGAGGTGAGTGTGAATTGTCTCAGCTGAACTCATGTATTCTCCAGACATAATTAAACACTGGCCCAGTTTTTAATGTGGGCTACTTAATTGGATGTCAGAAATTCCACATTTGGAGGTTCACTTTGACCTTTAGTTACATAAAAGAAGCATTTAAGAGTCTCCAGTGAGTGTCAGTGTCTGAACGCAGATGCCTCATTTGAAAACTGTGCTCCTTTACAGTGATGCATTCCAGGAGGAGAAAGCCCTGATCCTGCAAACAGTTTGGAGCAGGCTTCAGCTTGCTGCCAGTAACACCAGCTTGCTGGAATCCACTCATTCCAGGGAATGGCATGCTAGTAAATACAAGCAGATGGGAAAGCAGTTGCAGGATTCAAAATTAGCATGAGCTTTTTCTCCTGTCTAAATACATAGAAATTTGTGAATGTACTTTAATTTGAAGGTAGAAGTCCAGAAATGGAAGCTCAGATAACCATCTTTCTCAAATGCCTGAGGATTTGCAGAGGAAACATCAAATCAATTACAGTGAGATTTTCATTAAGTGATGGAGCCTGTTAAAGCTAGGGTGACCAGGTTAAAAATGGGACTTCGGTATATACACAAGGTCATTTTTGATCCAGCTAGCCCAGAGGACATAAATACCACTGAAACTAGGCAAGATCAACTGGACTTCCATCCACCTAAGAAAGAAGCAGAGGATGTGGGCAGGTATTCTTAATCACAGCTATTGGATATGTTGGTAATACCTAGTGAAGTCTCCTGAAGGAACACTTATGTGATAAGGAAGTCCTAAAACACATAAAACTGTTTGGTCAGTGAAGTTTTTCTATGCCCCAAGACCTGGAGAGACTCTTGCAGCTCCTGCTGCTCAAACTTGACTCCTACCAGTCCATGGCAGAACAGGGTTAAAGCCATGGGAAGCAGGTAATCCACCTGCTGCCAGCTCAGCTCCAGTGTAGCTCCAGAGGCTCATGTAGGATGGGCCTCACAGGTGACACAGATCCCAAAGGTGCCTCAGAGATCCCTTTGCACATGGGCTGTGATTCTCTTTCTGTGATTAAAAAATAGGCTTCTCACAACACCAGGAAATTAACTCACCAAGGGAAATGGTTTGCTGGCTGGGTATTAAATGCTGGGAGCTGCTTACAAGGTTTAGGAATGAAGTGAGAATCTCAGGCTTAGGCTGGATATGTATATGCAGGTCCCTGTTTGCTATGATGTTACGCTGAAACATCCAAACTGATGTCCTTATGTTCTTGTTCCCATGCCGATTTGTTTGGTCAACTCAATTCAGATAAAAAAATGTAGTTTTAAGGGTAAAAATGTCATCAGTAAAAGGCATTGCTCACTGAAGTGTGCTCCTCACTTGCCAACTACTACTTGGCAGGAACAAGCAGGCAGGGCTATTAGTGTGGTGCTTTCTGGAGAAGGATGCAATGCACTCCATGCAAACTGCAAAATCCAAGCAGTGCCAGACTACCAGTGTAGAGTCTTTTCATTTGCTGAGCCACAGGGGATGGTAAAAATCTGCAGATAATTTCTCAACTTTAAACAAATGTTCTTTCTACGTATGGCTTGCAATTCACACAGGGCAAATGTGCACAAGAAAACAAAACTTAATGAAAACTGGGCTGTCAGTCAGCACTGAGTGGGCTCTCTAACTTGAATTACATCCATATTACTCACTAGGGCAACCGTGTATATGTAAAACAATTTGCACAATTTGAACTGGCTGGTCTAATTATATAAAGTACTCAAGCAAACAGAGAATTCCCTGGGAAAATTATGTTTGTCTTGAAAATTAATTCTTTCTCTCACTGTATCTGTTTACAGAAAAAGTTTCACAGATAAAGAATTGGAGGTTCTTTCCAGGCATTAAAAAAATATTGCATAAAAATAATAGGTGGATTGGATAAGTGTAGTATTTTAATCATAGCCTGTGGAATATGCAGGGGAGAAATCGACAGTTTTGGTGTTCTAGTGGTTCTTAAATCACAAGTTGATGTCTGCAATATTATGACCAAGGCTTCAGAAGTAAAGACATCATACAATATTTTTAAGCAAAAATAACTTAGGGTTCATATTTCCAAGTTTTTGTCTGTCATTCTGTGGACTAAAGAAACTGAGAGCTCTGTGGAGCTAAAAGGAACACTGAAATTCTCAAGGTTTTTTTTTTTCTTTTTGCCTTTTTTTTTGGAAAATGCCTACCCAGTATCAGAATAAGTAGCAAAAAAACATGAGTGTGACAATCCTCTTGTCACACCAAATTTCCTGCACTTATGTTTTTTAAACAGATGATGGCCCTGGTGAGAGGGTGAGACTGTGTACAAATGTTTGTGGTTCAGAGCCCAGTTTTCCAAAGAGAAGTCCAGAACACACAATACGTCACCTGTTTGTACTCCAGCTCCATGAGGCAACGAAGACAGAATTATCCAGCCTTTTCAGATCAGCTCTCCCGTGGGGCTTTAGAGCTGAGTTTTGGTCTCTGCAACACACAAAAATGTTTCCCCACATGAATTAAAATATTACTTCTTGGCTGTACAGCGTGCTACAGGCTTTATCCACTGGTGTTACACTTTTATACTGTTTTAACCATTCCCAAACTAAGGTGGGGAGATGGTCTTGCCAGCGTACTATTAGTCTGCTTTTGGCTCAGGAAGTGTTTGCATTTCTTGTTATTACTGCTAAGCAGATTATTCACCGTTTATGTGAAGGACATTTATCATGTCCTGTAATATACGTAATGAGAGGCAGAGGGGATTTTGCCAAGTGAGGTTCCTCTACCTCCAATTTGGATCATTTTTATGACTGACTTTGGGAGCAGCAGAAGTCAGACCCAGTGTGGATGCTTTTATTTGATGTTATGTGAGTTTAGAGCCCAAGTGAATACCTGGGCATGGCAAAAGGAGGTTTGCTGCTGTCTGTAGTAGCACTGGAGAGTATCCAGTGAATGGTACAAACAAAGGCTTTATTAAAATTAGGACTGACACCGGCATGTAGCTCTTCCTCTCTGCCTTTCTGCTAGAACTTACTTCCAGTTTGTAAAGGGGAAGTTTTGGCTGTGAGAATGAACGACTTCATGACAGTACACAGGTTCTGTGTGCTGCCAGTCAGCAGGAGAATCAGCCAGTGTCAGACATCCCAGTGGGAATGTTTATTCTGCCCCATGGGCATCCATATTGGAGCATCTATTGCCTCCATTCCCACTTGTGCTCCCCTGGCCCTGCTCTGTGGGCATACCTGACACAAAGGCCAAGTGCTGGCTCCTGGACATGGAGCAAGTCCAGCAAAAGTTGACTGGAGCAATCCTCCCATTTCAGATTGCTGAACACAGATCTGGAGGGAGCACAGAGTGTGCCTATGGCATACAGAAATGAAGAACCTGGCTGTGGGGAGTGCAGGATTTTATTCCAGTTTCCGCATGCTTAGGTATTGTGCACTTCCATTGATTATTACTGCATTTTTTGCATTGATAACTCTTTCTAGTTCTTTGGTTGTAAAAGGTCTTTGGCCAGGCTCTCAGCCAGGTGGCTTTCAGCTCTCAAGTGATATTTATATGAGAGTCAAGCTGTGGTCATATTTTCAGATGCATTGTGGTCACATTTTCAGTCAGGAATTAGGGCAAGAATAAGACCATTCTTTCCCCCTCTCTAGTTGAAAATGTTGTTCAGAGGCATCTTTCTGGTGTCATTTCATGTCTGTTCATTTTGGTGTGGACAATGGCCGGTGTCAATCACGCTGCTGTGCCAGTCGAGCAGAAAGACCGGACAAGGAGGGGAATTGAGGGCCATGCTCATCCTCCAGGGAGAACGTACAGTGCAAATAAATGGAGGAGGCAGGCTGCTTGGAGCCACTGAGTGTGCCCTTTGTGCAGCACATTTTGATTTTTGGCTTTTGAAGGCAAGGAGGTGGGCAAACTAGAGCGAGGGAGAGATATTTCACTAGCCAGGTCCAAGCTGGCCTTTGCCAAGAGAATAACTTTAAATGCAAACGGAAACCCAATCGTATACAACTGCATGTTGGATGTCAAGGGATGGAAATGTTGTAAGAGTCAGAGTCTGTGTTTGCTTTTTTGATGTGTTGTTTTCTGTGCTCACTTGAAGAGGAAAATGGAATTTAGGATGGGGAAAAGAAAGAGCTGGCAGTACTGATAAAGCAAAACCCACATGGACACTACCTGACAATAATAGGCATTTAGCTGCCAACAAAGGGAATGCTAAATAAGCATGGATCTCTTACCAAGTGCTGCTGGCTGGATTTATTTTGGTTTAGGTTTTTTTTTTTTCCTTCCCTCAGTGTTTTTGCTAATTATAAGCTGCGGCACCAAGAATATTTAATTCTGTTGAAAGGATGTGTGGTTTTCTGGGTGGTGAGAGTGAAGTAGCCAGGCATAGTACAGAGGAGAAGTGTCCTAAAGCAAAGGTTTTAAAGCATTTTCTGTCTATCTGAGCAAGCACCTTGTACTGTTGGGACTTCAGATAGAGTTTATCACTGAGCCCAGCTTTAGGCTGTTCTCTGCACATACATTTTCAGTGACAGAACTCTGTAGTCCAGCAAGGCAGATCCAGTTATGCCAGGATAAATGCCAGTATAATTTGTTTTGCTGATACATCTTTATTCTAGTTATGCCAAGATAAATTCCAATAAAATTTGTTGTGTTGATATATCTTTATTGATTTTTAAAACCTAAATGTACAATGCTGTTTTGAAAACCTAGTGACCCTTCTGGAAAAGCTGTGGAGTCTGGACCTCTGGGAATATCTTTGTGGAATAGCCTTGTTCCTATTGTTCTACACTGTGGTCACCTCTGTCTGCTTCTGGAGGCATCTGCTGTAACCTAGAGGAATTTATTGACAGGAACCAATAAACAAAAGTTTATTAAACAAAAAGACAAAGTTCTCAATCCGATTATTTTAATCCATGTTTTCTTTTTGGAGAAGTAGCTGCAAAGAAGCAATGTGGCTTCCCCAGTGAGGCTGTGTTCCTTGGCATTGCCTTAGGAGTCCTATTAGCTGCTCAGATTAAAAGGTTCTGATGTGTTACTACAACAGCTGTTTTCATTAAACTCGCTCATTTAGGATACAACAAATAAGCCTTTAATCTAATGTGTTGATCAGTGACAAGTCAGCAAGTTCATTGAAGGTATTACCTGAGGAAATGTGTGTTTGCTGCTGCTTAGTCGAAACAAACAAAGGGTTTTTCTTTGTTGCCTTAGAAATATTCTCCAAATTGTGAAGAGGGTCCTGTCCCAGAATCATTTTGGGTCTCATCTGCCATTATGTGTGAAGAACATGTTATAGCTCACAGATAAGAATTGTTTTGGCTTATCAGTAATCAGTACCAGTTTCAGCTGGATTCGAAGGGACACGAACCTGGAACTAGGGACTTCTTTTTCCACTCTCCTTCCACCTCCCCCCTTTTTTATGTAGAAAGGCTTAAAAAAATTCTAAAGTAATTTTACAAATAGTAGCTAAATTATAATAGTGTTTTCTTCTTTCATATTACAATAGTGTTTTCAGAGTAGCAGGACTACTCTGAAAATTAACTCAATTTCTTTTCCTTTGCACAGTGGGCATGAAGCTGAAACAAATGTTCCATTTACGGTAACCATGGCTGGCACATGTAAGAACCAAAGTCTTGCGGGTCTTTGGGATTCAGATTTGGGAGGAAAAAGTGGTGACACTAATCACAGCCTTGGCATTTTAAACTGAGAGCTGTGGTCTTTTAGGGTCATGTCTACTCAAATGATCTTCAGCTAGCAGTTAACAGCAGTGCTGTTTGTATTTTTCAGGCTGATTCTACCTTTGATAGTCTGTTTTTCTCTACCTGCATGCCCAGGAAAAGACAGCCCTGCGTCACTTTGGATTAGGTAAGTTTTCTTTGGGATAGGAAAACCCAAAAGCCTTAAGCTGAAAACTCAAACCTAACATGAATCCATACCAAACCAAATAAATTTGGAGATGCATCTGTATCCTGATAGCTCTGAAAAATGGCAAAAGCTTGGAATATCCTAGGACAGCAATCCAGTGAGTGTATTTTATATGAAGGACCAGCTTTGTGGTGTCTTGGTGCATTTCCTACAAATCTGCTTAAAGATAAGACTAGTGTTAAAAATACCCCAAAAGAAGCAGATAGGGATGTACTGACTCCCAGTACAGTGTTTATTCTGCCTTTTTTTGAGTCAAGATAAAGGCCCCCAAAACAGGAGGCCTAGAAACTGGTGTTCCTTCCTTGCAGCAGCAGCTGGGTAGTTTGACTTCCGATCACTGTATAAAGGTGAGTCTGCACCTTGGACTGAAGACCACTGCATAAAGGTGGGTGTCCGCAAAAATTAACTCCTGGGCTTGCACTTCATACATTGCACTTATTTATACAACTTGTAGTTTCCCTACATATTTAGGAGTCGTTTCCATATGAAGTATTTAATAATTGGAGCTGCTGGAAAGCCAAAAACACATCTTCAAAGTTAGAAGACTAAAGGAAAATTGCTATGTTGTTATAGAAAACTACCATCACTTTTATAGCTGAGAACTGCACTTTGCATGGTTACAAAGACTTCTGGTGGTCAAAGAAATGGAACAGTCCTTTTGGGAAGCACTTTAAAATTCCAGAGGTGGTGTAGTGGTGCTTTTTTTTCAGGTGTTTAAGTAGAACTGTTCTCTTACTATTCCCACTTCTAAGCCTGTCCCTGGCTAATATACTGGGTACCTAATAGAATTTAGATATTGAAGTTTCAAACTTCAGTAATCATGAAAAATGTAAAGTTCTGGGTATATTTTTTGCCAAATATGTGTTTGTACTGAAAAATCCTGAATACACGTGCTTTTGGGACCTGATTTGTTATCCTGGTGATGGACATAGCAGACCAGTGTCTGAGGGTCAAGCATGACAGTTACACTTTGATACTTTTATGATCTTGCAATCACTGTATTCTACAACATTAACACGCAGTGGAACGAGCAATCCCTGTGTGATCAGGGTGTGTATGATAGACAGAAACATAATCTTGCCAAAATGCAATCATCTAAAAGAATGGAAGTGATCTAAAGTAGGAAGGAACAGGGCAATGCTTTCCAAAAACCTCTGCTGAAGTTTTTCTCACATCAATTTTCATGACAATAGGTGGCACCCTCATGCCAATAAATATCATGTTTGATGGAACTACGCTTCCTTGCACTTATGTACTGCAATTTCTTTAACCAAAATTATTGGAATTGAAAACAAAAGCAAGTCATGAAAGCCGAATGTTCATTAGGGAAAGGGGAGACGTGTCTGAAAAACAAAAATGTAAACTCCATTTTGACTGTTGATTTTAAGATAAAACTAAACTACCAATTTAGCATAAAGGTAAACTGCTGTTCTGCTGAGGCCATTGAGAATTTTGAGTGTGGGCCTCTACTGAGCACTGCGCACAAACTCTGTCATCCTGTGCTTTATAGCTGAGGATTTTGACCCCTTAGGGATTACTTCAGAAGAAACAGGGTGTGTCCTGTTTTATTTGCTGTGTTACACAAAGCTTTGGGTGTATGGCATATCCAGGCAGTCTTGAAGCTCACACCTGCACAAAGTCAGAAAGGGAATCTTAAAAGAAAGGACTTCTCGCAGTAGAGTTTTTGTCACTTTCACTTCCAATGTGAGTCAAAACCTGGAAAAAAATATTAACCAGACTTTGTTAAGCCACAGGCATCTTAGCTTGTGGTTTGGATAAATGTCCAGGTCATTTCTTACTCTATCCTGAACAAATCTTATTCCCTGCTTCTCTGCTGAGATAGAGAGGGAGGTTAGGAAGTGGCAGAAAAGAGAATATTAAAAAAGCCTAAATGCATTGTAGAACAGTGAAAGGTCACCACATATTAGGAAGTGTGAAAGACACCTGCTTTTGTTGATTTTGGTGATATAACTGGCTATGAGAAGTTTTGCTAAGCCTGAATTGTATGCATTTTTTTTTCTTTTTATGAAAATGGTGTCTAAAAATCTGATGTAGTTCCAAGGACATAAATTGTCTTAGGCCTGCAGATGGCCCATAAAATTTGCAAGGCCTTGGCCATTTATAAGCTGGAATTGGATCAGAAAAAGTTTCAGGATTCATTGAACTTTGCTAGTCTTGGCAATGTCTCTGTTACACTTTTGCTGGGATTTTGCTTCATCCTTACATTGCAAAAGTAACGTTTTAGGATGGTAAAGCCAAACTAAAGGGGAAAAAATTGATGGAGTGAATGAGGTTCCATTCTAATTTGAGTCTTAACACAGCTGTTCTCTTAGCTAAAATTTTGCTGAAGTAGCTATGATGTTCTAGGGAAAATTAAAATTTCCAGTGTTTCAGGAAATGTTTCTCATTTGGACCTCTCTTCATTTCTTTTTCATCATCTCATGCTGATTTTTGCAAAGGTTTTTGTGCAAAGCAGTGTAATCCCTGGACAAATTATATTCCTTGGGATGAATGCTGTCTCCAGGTTTTGATGCCAAAATGGAATTGTTTTCTGCTTAGCATTTGCTCCTCAGCAAGTCTGCTTTTAGGCAGGTGGTTACAGGTCCAAAAGGGACCAAGAGACTACTGCAAGTCAGTTCAGTCTGTCACACTGCACTTACATGATATTAAATGAAGGTGCTTTACCAAACACTTTCATCTCCTCATCTTGGACTGACAAATACCCTGATGCCACTGTTAAGTGTTTCTATTCCTTGAATTTCACAGGTGGGAAAACTCATTCAGTTCCCCAGGATGCAACTCCTATCTTGAAAAATCTAAACAAGTTGGACTTTTTTTTGTTCCACATCTAAGTCTTAGGCTGTGACAGTGACCTGCAGTCCTTCAAAGCAGTAGGATCATTCTTTGTAGCCGCGCTGGGAATGAGGAGGAGTGTTCTGCTTGATCGTGGGCGTTCGTTATCCTGAAGTGGAAACAGATTGTGCCAGAAGTGTTATCAAAATACCACCAGCCTTTTCTTCCTGTGAGCAGCAGGCTTCCAAAGGGAAGCAGTAGCTGCTGAGGATCATGCTTAATTCATAGAGAGTGGGGGGGACACTGTCTCATTTCTATTTCTGGTCTCCCCTTGGGAAAAGACCAAGTTGTAGGGAGAAACTTCTGTGCAGTCAAAATGTCTCTCACTATGAGCTCCCAACAAAATACTCCAGGGCAGCAATATTGGTAGGAAACTCATCTGATGGAACAAGGGAATCAGGCAGTCACAGGTTCAGTATAACAGAGAGAACCAAAGGAGTTCATTTGTTAATGTTTCTGTGTTCTCTTGTCATTGGCAGTAGCCTAGGGGGTAGAAAAGCCTTTTGATTTCATTTAGTCAATTTTGTCAGTTAAGTAGAATTCTTCTTGCATTTTTCCACTTTATCTTTTGCAAACATCTAAGTGCATCATCAACTGCAGATGCGATTAATACATCCTATTTTTTGCACTTCACCTTAACCTGGCTTTAATTAATGAATGATTTTGTGATTGCTCGATACTGAGGTGTTGCTTGTCACAGGGATGGCAAATCTGTACTCGGAGATATCCTAGGAGGGCCCAGCTTCTACAACATTCACCACAGTATCCAAAGGATACTTGTTCACTCTTTCTCTCTTTGCTCTCAATGGGAGAGAATTTGGAATGTCTGGAACACACTGCACTGTGGCACCATCCTCTGCCATTTCCAGAGTTTTCTTTCAAGATACATTATTGAATTTTTTCACCATGTGTCACTTTTGTTTTGCTTTTCATATCTGGATATAGAAGACATTAATTTCTACTGGTTACTATAAGAAGATAAGAACTAGTTAGAACTATAAGTTCTAACACTGCAAAATGTAGGAGTTACCAATATTTACAGAAGCAAATACCACGGTGTATCAAGCACTTGAAGAGCTCTTCCTCATAAGAAAGAAAGGGCCTATTTACAGCTCATCTATACATACACAAAGTACTAAGTATTCTGCCTTTCTGATCCTCAGGTCAAATTTTGTATTATAAACCCCAAACAGATTGTGTGGTTTGCAGGGAGCTGTAAAACTAAATGAAGCACATTCAAAATACATTTTTGGTCTAATTCCATTTTCCAAATCCATGTGTTAAACGTGAATATAATAGCCCAGGTTCCAAAACCAACAATGTTCTCCTTAGAAACCAGCATCTTTGTTTGCAAAGGGGTTCCCAGAACTACAGTGGCACACTGAGGTGCCTGTGGGTGGTGGGACCCTGGCCTTCATGGAGCACTGGGAGAGCTCAGGACACTGAGAGCAATGTGAAGGTTAGAGGTAATGTGCTGGTTTGCAACCTTCATTGCAAGTTTCTCAAAATGAGTTTCTCAGCTGCGGACTCAGATTTGAGTTCCAGACTTCAAGGATGTAAATACTTTTCTAGAAATAGCTCTCTCTGTGATGCAGCTCACTATTTTCTGTTTGTGGGCTGTGCCCCTTTGGGAGTCCTCAGACACTCCAAGTCCCTCCACGCATCCGACATTTCCATGGGACCTGTGGGGACACAACAGCAGGGCTGGCCACTGAAATGTGCTACTTGATTGGCCGTGGGCAAACAAATAAGGTTTTGGTCAAAGTAGTTACCAAAGACCAAAGTGACATGCTAGCTTTTCTAGAAGTCTTGTGAGTACTGGGGAGCTTTGGGCTTAGCTGGAAACCTTGGATGTCATTACTGAGCCACTGTGCTTTACTTAAGAGCATTCCTTCAGTGTAAGGTTGAAAGGTGAAGGAAAGAAATCCCAGACCTGCACACCATGCTGCAGAATACACATATTTCTCCTGCACACATCTCTGGGAGAGTCCCCCAGCAAGCTGACACTAACCCTGACAGCCAGATGTGCAACTCGGAGCAGACAAAAACTAAAATAGACTGTGGTTTACAACTGCTTGCAACAATAAACAAAGCATATCAAAGGATCCCCCAAAACACACTTTCTCTGTAGAAACCTACATGGTTTTATTATTCTAGTCACCAGCTTTAAAGCATTTTTGTCATTTTTGTAGAAGAAGAATTAAATAGTTGCAGATTCCAACCAGGGACAATTGTCAAAGGCTGGACTGGGCTTACTGGTCAACCACATCCATCTCAGCGAGACTGTGCATTGTCAGCAAAAGTTTTCTTAAGGATGATGTTACTTGCCAAAATCTGCTTTCTTCAGTTTGTGATCCATTTTTATAGGGACATTATTTATATAAAGCTCTCCCCACTGCCCCATGCAAATAATTACAAATACCATTTTATGTAGCCCCAGTTGGCCTGGGTGATATTCACTCTTTCACTTGACTGCTGGTGAGTTCTTTCTGTTAAACAGAATGAAACAGGAGCATCCATCCCCTTCAAGCAGATCTTCATTGTTTCCTCCAGGTAAACATAAATATCAGAAATTGGCATGACAAAATGTCATAAGTCTTTGAAACACATTTCAGTTTGAAAGCATATAAAATATATATGGTGTAAGTTGGAAGTGTTGCCCTGCAGAAAATTAATTCAGTTTTGCAAACCGATCTGGATGAACTAACCTGGGAAGGGAAAAGTGAGAAAAGCTACTCTAATATGAAAACAAGTAAAGCTTCTGTTTCAGCCTGCTTTTTTCTTGAATCTATTTTAAATCTTCAGCATTCTTTTAGCCTCCAGATTTCTATAAAGTTGAAAGATGCTTTGTTCTCCAAGGCTGGTATCACCTTACTAGGAAAGCCATGGAGAAGCACTCATAATGTCTTCTATTATATACCTCTATCTCTACTTAATGTTGACATGAAATTCTTTGCTAAAGTTCTCGCAATAAAATTAGAGAAACTTATTCCCTAAATTGTTTCAGCTGATCAAGCAAAATTTGGAATTCTTTCTATGTCCTGAAACTTCAGAAAGTTAATAGTTTGTGTTATCCTGACTCAGTCAAACTCTTGTCACTTTCCTGGAATCTTTGTGGGCTGAAATACTTGGGTATTTTTACTTTTGCAGACATACGCATTCTCCTGCGAAATTAAATGTGAGAACATTTTAATTGTATTTTATTACTTCAGAAAGAACAGACAAAATAATTGTTCTTGGATTAGTTTCTTCTGTTCTGGCCCTTCCCTTTCTACCTTGGTATATTAGTTCTCAGGATTCTGGCTTTTCTAACTCAAGCTAGGAGTAAGCATCAGGCAACCCAATATATAGGTGATTCTTTCAGCCATCCATGCTAGATCTTCAGCGTCCTGGGGTGACTTTCTGATGCTTGTGTCCCCAATCATCTGTTCTGTTTATGCTGGACATTAAGTTCTGCACCTTTAAGGCTGGTTCTGAGAGCGAAGGAGGGAAGAAGCGCGCAGGTTGTTTTCAGAGCCTGCACTCGCTCCTCCCCATTCTGTTCCTGGGCTGTGTGTCTGCAGAACGCACAGACAGTGGGACAGAGATCTCCTTTGCTTTTTAGTTAGTTTTTTGCTATCTGGGGCAGAGAAGTTCTCTGGACTGTGCCTTTTTTTGTTGTAACTGGTCAGCTTGCTCTAGGCTGAAAACCCAGAAGAACTCTGGGAGCTCATGCCTGTGGCCCACCCGGGCCCGGGATGCTGCACTGCAGCGCAGGAGGGACTGATAAGAGACTGAGCGAGCCAAGCAACCCCTCACAATAAGGACTTTCTGAATTTGCCTTTTCTTCACAACAGTGAGAGGTTTTATTGTTTAATATTAGTCGTTTTTTAATGTTTATGAGTAATTTGCATGTTAAATAAACAGTTTTTTCCACTTTTCTCCAAGGAAATCTTTTCCCGAACCAGCTGGGGGAAGGGGCACTTGAATTTTTTTTTCTCGAGGGACCTCATTCAGAGGTTTCTTCCAAAATTTGCCCTGAACCACGACACTCAGGTTTCAAATGGCCATCCAAAATCTGTTCATTTCCTTGGTTCTCAGAGGTCACAATTTAGGAAGCCAGTTGTTAAGGGAGGACATCAGGAAAGGAATTCCTGCAAAGAAACCTGTGAGTTCCCTGAGTTACAGGAGAACGAAGGGGGGAAGCCAAATGACAGTTCTTGTCATACAGCAGCCTTTGTCTCATGTGGGTGTTACTCCTGATGGCAAATTGGAACCTGCTCTTCTTTAACGCTGAAGATGAAGCTCCCTAAGAAGTTGAGATACAGGAAAAAATGGCAAAAGAAATCCGAGCAGATCTGCCTGTCAGAGTTAGCGGCTAAAAAATTCTGGGTGGGAACAATTGTGACCTCTGGAGTTTTAATGTTCAGAAATGTTTAAAATGTTCAGAAAGCAGAGACAGGGACACCCTCTCCAGGCTGTCTAGATGCTTCTGCTCGCTGTCCTGAAGACCCAGAGAGCTTGACATTGTTCATTGCACCACGGCATGGCTACAGAAACAAGGAGAGTCAATCCTGGCTGCAAAGTGGAAATACAGGCTTAAACAAGAGACTGAAGAAGGCCAAGAGCCCATGCCTCCCACATTCTGGGCAGAAACAGATCCTGGTGTCACCTGTGAGAAGGGCAGATAGTGTTTCCTGGGAGTCTTTATCATCATCAGCATATTTATTGTTACTGCTCTAGGTAAGCCAGTGGCTGGCCCACTGTGGCACTCTTTTCCCAGTATTCCCAATAGACTTGTCAATGAGTGGGAGCGGGCTGGAAGCTGGAGTGTTTTCCTAACTCACTGGATAGTCTTTACATGCTGCAGCAGACAAGCTCTTGTGGTCATGGCATTAAAATATTACAAGCTTTGTTTTGAAACAATGACACAGAAATGTTCGCAATGACTCCTTGTGCAGTGGTTTGGGATTTTAGCTCATGTCTGGAAGCCACAGTTTCTAGATTGCAGGACAGCTCATAGCTTGGGAATTTCCAAAGTGACTATTAACTGGAATGTCGGTTTGTATAACTGTGTCTGTGTTAGTTCAAGGTTTGTCCTCTTGCAGGTGGCAGTGCTGCTGGGCAGGGAAGGGGGAACAGGAGGAAACCTCTCACCATTCATTTTGCGTGGGTGTGGTGGAAATCCAAATTTTGACTAACCCACCACGTCTGGAATTAATCTCTCTGGCAAACCAAGTACAATCATGGCAAGAAATTGTATTTGCTGTGCTGCAGCCTTTCCTATGGGGCTGATCCAGCTTCTTATGAGGTCAGTGGAAAAGCCTTTGTAGGCTGCACTGGGTGAAGTGTTCTAGGTGGGCTCTGAAGGTTCTTAAGTCTTGAATGGATGCAAGAGCCTCTGTTGCACTCTGCAGTTCATTCTGAAGCAGGCACTGCAAGTGGGTAGGATCAGAAAGCACACTGGAGGGGTCAGAGACCCTTTGCTAAGAATGAGAGATACTGTCTCTGGTGGGGCTTGGTCATATTTTTTTATTCAATAATTAGCTAAGGTAGAGCACTTACGGAACACTGTGAACTGAATACGTAACAGCAAGAAATTGCTTCAGTCTGACCTTCTGCTCCTGCAGAGGAGCTGCACTGCACCTGTCCATCGGGTACCCAGCCTCAGGCAGGGCTTTAAACACCTCTCCAATTACCTACTTTGCACAGGGCTTCTTAGAGATCTCAGGTTAAGAGCTCTGATGTTTTCTTTTCCCTCACCTTCACTGTTCATGAAGCTAAGGCGTGAGTTCAGCACCACCAGTGCCAGCTGGCACAGTGGTGCCCAGCTCTGCTTCCTTATGGAATTCCTGCTGGAACAAACCCACACAGCTCCTGCTCTGTGGAACAGCACAGCTTCTGATCATGGGGCCACAGAAGGGCAGAGGAGACTGAGAACCAGGGGCTGTTATTTGCTAAAGAGACCATGAGCTGCATGAATCTGTGTACTCTCCCCCAAACTCCTGTTAAAATTCAGAGCATGTCTGACCTGCCTGTCCAGACACTAAGGAGTGAGAAAAGACATTAGAGAAGAATGACAGGCAAGAGACTGTGTTCAGAACACGATTTGTTTGTTTTGCTTGTCCTTCTCCAAGATGAAGATGAAAGATTCTTCAAGCTCTGTGCTCTTCTGCTTTCATTGCCACTCCTTGTCCTGCCAGGAAGGATGTCTGCTGCAGATTTTGTGCCTCGGGAATGCAATAGGGAAGCCAGGAACAGACACAGAACAGCAGCACACTCAGTTCAGTGGAGTACAATGAACTTGGGGAACAGCCGCTTCCAGAGGACCAAACACAGGAACCCAGTGAGGTCTCAGCTCTGGACAAACACAGCAGGATAAGAATGGCTACCCTGAATTTTTCTAAAATTGTCTTCCAGACTCACTAAATAGCAATACTGGCCTAAATATTAAAAAAGAGAAAACCATGGTGTTACCACTGAATTATTTTCATTTGATTTCTCATCCATTTCACTTGAAGGTGGCTCATTCTGTGTTCCTTTAACCCTTTTGGAATTGGATGCACTTAATATCCCCCATAAGAGGAACACCAGACTTTCTCCAGTGCCTCATCTTCAGTTCTCAATTATTTTTTTAATTTTTCCTCCTATCACAATTAGAAAACTTTGCCTTTAAGGTGAAAGGTCTGATTGCAGTTTAGTGTCTGATTGGCAGAGCCAAATCTTTTCTACAAGAACCATGAATATTGAAGAATTCCTAACAGCGGTGTGAAATATAAACTGTAAAGTGGTACAAATGGAGTAAAATGCAAGCTAATGAACCCTGCTGTAGAAAATTAAAGCTGCATTCATAGCTGAGACCCTCCTGTCAGGAACTGTGGTGACATGCTTTCTTCAAACCCACGAGTTAGCAGAGTTTACAGCACCCTGAACCTGTTGTAGATATTTGCCAGAGTTGAATTTCTGCTCAGACTCTGTGCATCTGAAGATTCATGGACAAAAAAGGGACAACAGTCCTTTCTTCTGAGTAGATCTTGGATTACCTAGTAAAATGCAGAATTCTGCTAATACCTTAAATGTAAGAAAACAAGAATGAAAGGGTTTTAGTATAGATTTTATCTTGACAAATGAGTGATGCATTTTAATGCACCATAAACATGTAACCCTCACCTCCTGCATTGCAAGGTAACATATTGTTTTGTTTTCAGTTTACCTCCCACCTTCTAACTGTTCTGTTTTCCATTACTGCAACTTGCAGTGTAACAACAGAATCGTTGAATCATATGAGAAGAGTCCAGCAAATCTTATTTGTTCCACCAAAATTCCTTCCATGTGTTGAAGCTTCCTTTTTTCTTCTGCTAATTTTTGTCATGTGCTTAATTTTAGTCGTTTCTCCCACACATTGGAGGCCAGCATCCTTCCCTCACCACTGATAGGTTTCGAGGCCTTACGAGAAGTAACTGAAGCCTGTTGGATTTACCACATCCTTAGAAGAACATAACCATGTGCATAACTTAAAGCTGCCCTCACAAAGAGGGGAGAGCAGAAGAGCAAAACAGAAGAGCAGAAAAATAGGAGTTGGGCTGGAGAGTGTAATTGGTGAGTCAAATTAGAGATGCTAAATGGTACGAGAAGAGAAAAAGTCAAGAGCCAGGCCTCTCACTAATATCGGGGGAACGTGATTTGAAAATGGCTTTCAAGACATAAAATCAATTACCTGGATTCAAATGAAGGAAAATTGCACCTGCAAGGTAAACTGAGCAAAATCCCATGGGCTGGTGCCAGGCAGTGTGGGATTTTGAGCATGTTTCTGCTGGAGGCCTTTTGAAGTCTCTCAGCTTGAGCTCAGGATCATACAGGATTTGGGCAGGAACTACTGTGCACGTCATTTGCTCAACACTGCATTTTGTGCCTACATGTTTGGAGGCAGATTTCCAAGCTTTGAATACCTCTTTCCTTTGCAAAAGGCTAATTTGGGTCATTGGTCTTCAAAGAATTTTTTCCAACAACAGTTTTGATTTGCTCAAGGAAAGTGAATGGGAGTTCTATTAGAAGCAAATGCATAGCAGAGACATCTACTACTGCCCTTTAACTGCTGGAGACTTTGCTCTTGTGTGTTTTATTCATCTCATAAAAAACAGCTTAGAACCTTGTAAAAAAAAAAATCACAGAAAAGATGTGAGACTTAGCACAAATATATACCACACACATAGGGTGGTCTTTTCTTTGCGTGTATCCAATAAACTTCCCTTTTTTCTTCATGTTGTTTTTGCCAACTTCCCATTGTTTCCTCATATATGAATTTCCTCTGGCTTGGGCCACGCTACCCCCATTGTTGTTGTAGGCTTTTGCTCTCTCTACAAATTTATAGCTCCCCAATAAAAAAAAAAAAAAAAAAAAGAATCAGGATGCACTTTATTAGCAGAGCCAAAGTATGTAAATGTTTATAAGAAGCAATACTTACAGTAATCCTAAGTAAACTGTAAGAACATATAAAACTTATATGCTTCAAACTTTCTGGACACTACATTTTGGTACAGGATTAGAAGTTTTGGTAGCCAAAATGTTAAAGATTAGAGAACTGGATCTGAGACCCAGTGCTGTCCCATGTAAGTTTAGAATATGGAAAGTTTTTTAAAACAGTGTTTGAAAACAGTATTTGAGAATGTTTTGGTGATACTTGCAGCCAGCCCCTAGAGAGATCTTTGCATTCTTCCATTGGGTCAAAGGCCTGGATTTAGAGAGGTGGAGGATCCAACAGGCTTCTCATGGCCAGGCATCCATCAGTACAACTGCTGTCACAGTTGTGCTGATCTGCAGTTGCTGTTCCTCATTCCCATTCTCATGGAGAAGCCAGACACTTCGGAATGTGGATGCAGAAGCATGGTCTAAATTATCTGTCTTTTGCAAAGCAGAAGTTTGCTTTTCAACACAGTCTTTAATTGCACAGAAGAAGTTAGGCAGAGTATTTGCACCAGCATGCTACTTATTATCAACATGTTTTTCGTTTGAGGACCTTTTTTTTTCCAAATCTGTTTGAGAGTACTCTCCTTTTCTAAGATGTTGGACTTTATTTTCTTAATCTTAGGATCACTCAAATTTCCTGTAGAGCAATAATTCATCCATGACCCTCCTCTATCTGTTTTATTGTGCTCTTTCTCATATGAGATGAGTTTGTAGTGCTGCCTTTTAGCATAGATGATGGCTTTCAAGGGTTAGAAAAACCTGTGCAAATCACTATTTTGATGTACTGGATATTACTGGTCTTTAAAAAGCACTCCTGTATCCTTTTCTGGAGGCAATAGCTACAGCCAGACTGAAATATTCTAGTAAAAAAAAATTATAATTTTAACCAATAAGCCTACATTGCCATTCTTTGGAAGTACTGCAGCAGCCTCTGTAAGTTGATTTTTCTTTTTTAACATTTCTTTGGTTTTTTTTCAAAAATTAATTTTTTGTTGGGAAAGAAAAGTGCATTTCTTCCTTCTCTCACCCGTGTGAGCATGATTGCATTTTACCAAAACACAAATCAATCCCAGTGTGTTTTTGAAAGCTGTTGGTAAGCTGTAAAGTTGGCTGGGAAGTAGTAGGTTTTCCATGGGATTCCCCCTTACAGGCTATAGTGGGTAGGGTGTGCTTGTGCTCTCAGGTGTCATTTCTGCTTTGTCCCAGCAATGACACCTCCATCTCATGACAACTTCCAGGTATCTGAAATTTCTCTTTATTCTGCCATGGAATGAGGACCAGTCCATGCAAACCAGTGGCTCTTTCACATGCTTTCACAAAAAACAATGACTTCTGTGTCAAATTGAAAAACCAAAGTTTTTGATCACATCCTTTTTTTCCTGAAAGGGATTAGACAACTCTCCTCCATGTCAGGAACATTACCACCAAAGTCTCTTTCCATGGAAAATTTAACAGAATTGTATCCTTTTATGAAGGAAAGCTTGATGAAAAATATTCTGGCCATCTCCTCCAAATGTTTCACAAACATTTTTTAAGCACCTTATTTGGATTTGCACTTGTGGCTGGGTGATGTGTCTGCAGTGAAATGTGTTGTTATTTCTTTGGACAATTACTGTTTCTCTGTTGAGTCTGAAATGAGAATATCTCCTGTGTTAGTACCTCTTTTGAGCTTCTTCTCACCTACTTCAAGCTAAGCCACCAAGGAAGTGTCTCCAGTGAAATCTGTCCACTGCAGCTTGTTCTGCTGACTGCGGAAACACTGTTCACACTTGAACAATGTATTGAATGCTCCTAACTTGGGTCTTTTCCCAATGATCCTCTCTGTCCTAAATGCAGCCAAGGAAAAGCTGGTTTTATTGAAGCTGAACTTCGAAATCTTCATTACTTAAGTTGGTTTGATACTGGTTTACAGTCAGACCAAAGAAAAAGGTCTTCACAAATGTCCACTAATAATATTTCCTTTTCACTGGTCTCCAGCTGTAGTTGTGTCTCTTTTACAGCCTGTGTCTCTTTGGTGGTCTTAAACCCAGAAGACTCCTTCCAGAGCTCTGCTGCTCATGCCAGATGCCTGCAGTGAAATTCAAGGGTGGTAGGAATGGGCTCCAGCTATTATACAACCACAAAAATCTCTTGATGATTCAGAAATTTCATTTAAACAATAAAATGCAGGGCACAGATAACACAGAAAAGAAGAAAAAAATAAGATGCAAGTGTCTCTTCCTTACATTTCATAGCTGACATCTGGTGTAACTAAAGATTTCATTAGTGCAGCTGTTGTCCTGCACTGTCTGCTTTATACTCAGTTCTTCCTATGAAAATGTAATCTACTAAATCTGGGCTGACTGCAGTGAATGTCCTGTTCTTAAGATAACTTGGGTGACTAGGGGGGTTGCTCTCACTTTATAGATCAGGCTGTTATCTGTGTAGAGCTTTATAGGATAGCAAAAAGGGATGGTGGTGGTGGAAATTACTTGAGTCAGCAGCTGGGGGGAAAAAAGGAATAAAAGACTGCAACATTTCTTTTTATAAGCTTGGCAATAACATTGAGACCAAAGGCCAAACTAGCAGCTGCTCATTCTCGCTGAGATGTAGAGGTTTCTTGGGGAGATCCTGAGTCCCATTTTCCCCTTGTGACAGCAACATTAATCCACTGGTTCTAGCACAGGGGGTGTCTGACCTCGTGACTTATCCTTGTTGATTATACAGCCAGAGAAAGACAAGAACTGCTCCTCTAGAGCAGGAATTCTCCTGAGTGCTTCTGATGTGCACACCTGTGTTGCTGATGCCTGTGATAGCAACTCTCATTTTCAATTCCATCATGATACACATGGGAGACTGATTCTGAATCAACGCTGTGGCTGCCAGGAGTCAGCAGGTTACCTTCAAAGGTGGAGGTTTGCTCACAAACCAGGGGACTGAAGGTGACCTGCTGCAAGTTTTCTCTGCTCCCAGCTTTTTTGGTGCACATCAATTAGCATGAAAGAAAAACTTCATGGTGGAAAGGGAACAGAGCACAGGAAACCTGTAGGAACTTAAAAGCAGTAACTGCCTGAAGATGGAAAATACTGTATTTCACAGACAGTGAAGGAGGCAGCTCTGATGATATGAATAATCACCTTTTTCTACACTGACTTTGGTTTTTTTTGTCCTCTTCCAACTGTGCCCCTTTCTTTGATGTTCCTGTTTCAGGTGTGGCTATTAAAGCCTCTCTCGTTGCATTTTCCCAGAAACAGCCCAGCTCAGTGTGTGTCCCAGTGTCAGTTGTGAGCAACACGTCCTACGAGTCACTGTCATGCCTATTCACAGCTGGCAACACACGTTTGGACACACAGAGGAGCTGGTAACAGTGTTAGAAACCTGTGGGATGAGCTGTCATCTGACCATGAATTTTGACACAAAATTTAGGTCACATGGAATTTAATTGCCTACATCCTTTTTCTGGTTCTAGTCTTGGTCAAATTGGTTGTTTGTGCTCCTTTGAAAAACCAAGCTGATGACTGTTAAAAGGCCTGGAAATGTTTTGCCTTTGCAGGGAAAAAAAAAATCTGAATCCTAACTTTGAGCTTTGTGTACTGGGATGAAGAATGTTATCACATAATAATTCAGGGAAATTATCTCCACTCAAAGCATCTTCAACTGACCACAGATATGTTCGATCACATTCTTTCATGCATCTTTAATGTGTTAGTGAACTTTTATATCCCATTCCATCTGTGCCTTTCCCCTTGGCCTGTCACGAGAGTTTTTTGTTTCATCTAATTCTTCAGCTAACAAACAAACAAGGTTATAAGAATAAGTAATATAAAATAATATTTGCTGTTGGGAAGTAAGTTTTAATCAATCAAATGTCTTACATGTTTAACAGCTGCTTTAAAACAAACAAAAAATTTATGGGGAAAAATCCACACACAAATAATGTTGGCTTTAGCTTATGTTCTTTATTTAATTGAAAATACCATTGAAGTCACTCAGATTTTTGCAGAAGTGAGAACACAGAACATCAAGCCCTGGTTCTTTTAAGACAGGAACATGTTTTCCTTTGATATTTAAGTTCTGAGAAAACTGTATCAACTGGCAGCAATGTAATTAAGGAGAAGAACAAGTGAAATCCTCTCCCGGCTAGCCACAGGCTTTGGAGAAAGCTTGGTTTTCTCAAGCACAGTAGCAGTTAAAACCTCTTCACTCGGCTCCATCACTATAAAGCATGATGGATGTCTGCTGCTGTTTATTCACACCTACCCTGCATATTGCCTAAGGTTCAAATGTCCCTGAAAAACAAAAAGTTACCACTTAAAGTGAACTTGCTAAGCTTCCCGGCAGATAATTCTCTTAATTATAGAATCACAGAATAATAGAAAGGTTTGGGTTGGAAGGGAGCTTAAAAAACATCTCATTCCAACCCCCCTGCTGTGGGCAGGGACACCTTTCATTATCCCAGGTTCTTCCAAGCCCCATCCAACCTGGCCTTGGACAATTCCAGAGATGGGGCAGGCACAGCTTCTCTGGGCAACCTGTGCCAGGGCCTCACTACGCACACAGGGAAGAACTTTTTCCTAATATCTGATCTAAGCCTACTCTCTTTTAGTTTGAATCCATTCCTCTCTGTTCTTGTAAACAGTCTCTCTCCATGTTTCTTGTAGGCTTCCTTCAGCTACTGAAAGGATGATATGATCTTCACTGGGCTCCAGGTTAATATAAAAGAGAGACAGCTCATGTTTGTTTTCCCTATAGTACTAATAAAAAAACCAGCTGAAAACCCCTTAGTCAATTAAGAAGAGGGCAAGGCAGGAATTTTTGAGGAAAATATAATTTGGAGATTCTGTTTTTCTTCCAAGCCAGAACAGCTTCAAAGATAAAAGCATGTTTCAGAAAGTTTCTGATTTTTACACTTAATTTTGAGCAAAACCAGCCAGAAGTTGCACTTTTGGCATAATCCAAATGAAATATTTTGCTTCCCAGAGGTAAATGACTATTTGTGATGCAAGTGCCTGTTTAAACAAAAAGGTTGACAGTGAAATATCGTGTATCTTAAAGAAGCAGTTCTGTCCAACTGCTGAGAGAGAAGAGAGGGTTTATTTGCTTGGTCACACCTCTTGGAGCACAGGCAGGTGAGTTTGCATCTGCTTGTCCAAGTGGAGGCAGAAGTATCAAGTGGAAGCTACACTGTCAACCACAGGAGTAAAACCATGTTGTCTTTTCCAGCCTGGTGCTCATATGGGTATATCTGTTTGGGAGCAAAAATAGAGGTGAGGGTTGGAGCTTCCTCTCTATTGTCTAATGGAAGTCATCTGATCAAACCTCTTGCTCAGAGCAGGTCAGCTTCAAAGTGGGTTCCAATTCAGACTTGGATCAAGGTTCCACTTCTGGATGCCAGACAGCAATTCACAGGGTTTGGGTGATGTTTTGAGCAGATTTTTTATTCCAGCTCTGAGAGAAGCCATTTTATAACTAATTCAGATATCGTAGGCAGCAGGATTGCAGTGCTGAAGAGTAAAAGTCTCACAAACTCTGTGAGCTGGTGGGATTAAGAAGGGAAGTAATGCCAGTTCAGGTCAATATGTAATATCTGTGCAAGCAGACACCTGATAGAGCAGCACCAATGCCACAACAAAGGGCTGCCAGAGAGGAGCAGCTGGTTTGTCAGGAGAGGAGCAGCATGGACCACGCTGGCAGGTGGTTCCACAAGCAGGGGCCCTGATGTGGCATGACGCAGTGCTGCCAGCCGCCCAGCACAAGCGTTGGCAGCTGCATGAGTGACTGCACTTGGTGTCTCTGTGCAAATGGGGACAGTAGCTGAGTGACCCTCTGATGTTGTGGCTGGTCTTTCTGGGGCAGAGCCCTGACCACAGCTGTGACACAGTTCTAGAGCCTGACACCCTGCCAAGTGCTCATGACCGGGACCAACCACCCTCTAGAGCATCTCCTCATCTTTTCTCTAGTCTGCTTGAAACTGTGCCCTCCTGTTCAGGCTGGCCATACTGAACTGCTGTGACCTAACCCAAGAGATGCTCTGACGGTGATTCCAGGAATGAGACAGATCCCTGGGGAAGGTGGTTGTGTACAGTGGCTCGTGACCTCTGGCTGTGGTTGCAGCTGAGAAGTCACGGTGGGGTGTGGGTTGCAAAGCTCGTGCTTGTGGAACAATTTACTCAGGCAGTCTTGGCATGGAATGGGGATTTAGCACTGGAGCACCACGTTGGGGCAGTAACTGGCTCATGGGGAACTATGCAGCTTCTGGATCACCTCCAGAAGAGTCACAGGAAGCTTGGGAGGGGGTGAGATAACTTGTCATTTGCAGGCAGTGTCACTGCCCCTGGCTGTGCCAGCCTCTGTGGGGCCTGACAGGCTCATGCTGCCTTTGCTAACAGCAGCAGTGGCCTTGTGGCTGCCTGGCCAGCTGCTCCTGCTGCCACCTCCCACTTGCTGGAGTGAGGCAGGGAAGGCCAGCAGGGACTAGCAAGGAGCAGCTGCAGTGCAGAACTGAGTGTAGGAATGGGAAGGTTGTGAGGAAGCAGTCCACCAGGAGTCCAGGATGTGGGTTTGTGTGTTGGCATGGGAGGGATACATCTTGCAAATAGCCTCTACAGGGAGTGGTGCTGTGGACATTGGGCCATGCCCCTCTGACTGTGGTGGAGCTAAAATAGATGAGATGAATATTTTCCTTTTAGAAATGTCCTAGGGGTGTAGTTCAGTTTGTGGAGATAATGTAAGAATTCAAAGACAATTGCTGGCAGAAGCGGGAAGTGGATGTGGCCCAAAGCATTAGGAATTTCTTCTTGAGCAAAACTTCGTATTTTAGTGATCTTGAGACTGAATAAAATCTTCTGGGCAGTAAGGGACTGCAGGTACTAACTGCAAGTTGAGTAATTATCCATACCCTCTGACAAAGACCAATAGGACAAACTCTCAGGGATTAGAAACGGCTTTGCAATTTTAGATAGTGTAACAATTAGGGTAATATTAATAGGTTGAAGAACCTGATCAGAGGAGATGGTTGCTAATATTCTCAAGGCAGGGATTGATTTAGATGGGTAGGAAAGGGTATCATCATAGTGTTCATAGTGTTAACCTGGAAAACCCTTTGCATCTCATGGGAAGTACAAAGCCAACTGTGTCTGGCTGTCATCTGCTCATGTATTTGCCCTACTGAGGAGTAAGTTCTGGTGTCAGTACATTGATTTGTTTCAGGAATGCCAAAAAATGGGCTGAAGGACAACTTGTAAGAATTTTAACGTTAGAGTCACTCAAGGGTTGCTTATATGAGTTCAGTAAGTTGTTGCAGGGATTGTGAATGTTTTCCAGGGACTCCCAGTGAATATGTCAGTGTTTAGTACAGGATAACCTGTGCTGGGGGATGGCAGCCTTGGCAGAAATAATGCTGAGAATGTGTCAGTATCACAGAAGGAGCTGGGAAGAGAAACAGCCAACAAATCCATGCCCTACAATATCCTTTGGAGTTCCTGGAGATGAGGAATAGTGTGTCTGAGCTACTGCATAGGATGGGAAGGTGGAATCATGGCAACTGAATACAGTGGAGGCTTGGAATACAACAGAACTCTGAGAGTATTTCTCATACAGGAGAATGTCTCATCTTTGTTCCAGAGCTTCAGCCTTGTTAAAGCCCTCATGTCAGCTTGTGAGGAAGGAGGCAGGAAATGTTTAAAAAACAACCTGAATAGTTTAACCTCCCTAGTGGCTCTCCCCTCTACGCAAGGATTTAATCTGTCATGCTGCCTAGAGGGTTGGGGTACTCCTGTCACCCTGTTCTAGTGATTTCAGGGAATACCAAATTGGATATGCATCCAGATACTGGCATCATGTTTTCACAGGGTTATGTGAAGTACATCCTGCATTTTTCATGTGAAATTTTTGGCTGGGAGCTATTTAGGTCACCAGGAAGAACTGGAAAAAACAGTGTCACTAGTTATGCCATGACATCATCCTGCTACAGTGTATGTTCTAGGCAAATAGTTGGGACACCTGTGATTGAGAAATAAATATTCAGGGGCCTTCTACCTTGGGAAAATGGCATCATCAGTGCATGTGCACATTGAAATAAGTAAAAGAGTATGTAGCATCTTTCACTTTGGAGAAATTCACCCATCTTCTCACCAGACATGGACAGGACACTTGCTGAGCAGAAAATGAAATTAAATCTATTCAAAATTTCCATGCCATCCAGGTTCAAATTACCAGAGGGGGATAATCTCTGTGGTAGAGATGAAAAGTAAATGATTAATAGGAGCGTGGAAATGATTTGTTTGGAAGGTTATGAGCCCAGCCCAGATTTTGATAGGAAGGAATGTTAGATTCTCAGCATGCAAGTGGGTGTGTAAAGGAAATAATCCTTCGAAAAATAGTCCTGGGATTTACAGTGGAGACCAAAAATTATTTCTGAAGTTGGGTCAGTCACTAGGAACAAGTCAATTTCCAGACTGGATGCTGGAATGGCCTGGATTCCTGGTTCAGAGTGATGATCACAAGAGAATTTGATACCAGGATTGCTTGTGAATGACACAGAAACAGCAGAGTTTTTGCACTCACATGGCAACAGGAAGAGAGGCCAAGAGGAGATGACAATTTTTTGGGAATGCCCAAATCAGAGACACGTGGAGCTGCTCTGCCAGATGTAGCCTCTTGGCCTAAGGATGGATCCAGCAGCTGTGTTTAGACTCCGCCCTTTGAAAGAGATGGCTGTGATGTGGATGGAGAGGGGGAGGGTTAAGGAGAACAGCCCTATTATCCAGAGTATTGTTGCATTATCCAGGATATTACATGTGGGTCCTGTGCTTTGCTCCTCCCATATTAACATCCTGCTTTGCAAGTGGAATCTCAGCTTCTCCTCAAGGTACCCTGTGATGATGAGAGGTCCTGCCTGGGGTATTTTGAAGGAGATCTTAAGGAGAGAAAGGGGACTGTGCAAATGGCTTGGGGTTTTGTGTGTGTACAGTGCTGTTGAACAAGTAAATCTCACTGCTTGTTCCACAGCTGAAAAGCAACCTCAGAAAAGGGTTTGTCAACAAGGGAAAGAAGAATCATTTTGAAAAAGGCAGAAAAGTCTAAGGAGGGTCCCTAATGTGAATAAGAAAGTATTCAACTTACTGACATTGGGGATATCTTAATGTGGGGAAAGTGGAATAAGGAAGTCCCTTTCTGCAGGTGCAGTCTTGGCCATGCCTGTGTTTTCCTAGACATGTTTCCATATGCCCTGTATAAATAGATATGATCCTTCTCTCAGCTGGAGCAGCTGCTGATCAGGTGGCAGGTTAATACCCTGAAGAAGGTAAATTTGAACACAGTAGTTTCTGGAGCTGAACCACACCTAAAGTCCAAGTGATTTTGGTGTTCTTTTGCTGCTCCATTTTTCACACAGAGGAATTACCTACTCCGATGGCAGAACTTCCAGTGTGTGTGGCAGGCACAGACACAAGGGGCCTTGACAAGTATCCAGTCTGCTATGTTAACCTTCTGGGAATGGTTCTCCTTCACTCAGTCCCAATGAAAAAGCATCTGGTTATTTCCTCTAGGGGTGTGCAGTCTGGATTGATAAAACCACCTCTGTGCTGCCCATTTGTATGGTCATTTTTTATCAAAGGAAGCCTTTACACAGCGTGTTACTGATAATCCAGGAAGAAAATCTGTGAGAAATATGTGATGACCTCTCTTGATCTTCAGGCAGTGCAGCACAGAGAAGCAGCTTCTGCAACTGTTGGTAAATAACTGAGAAAACATATTGTTTACTATAAAATAAATGAACAAATTACAAAGGCTGTGATTGCATGCATGGGACAACTTGAACTTTTTAAAGCCTGTTTGCAGAATTCAGCCTGACCCTGTGGAAGCTGCACAGCCATTAGAGGATCTCATGGAAAGTGAGGAATTTCCTCAGTGTTGACACAGTTAGCAGCAGCAGAAGTGGCTGTATGTGGATCTGTAGTGAACACGCCACAGTTTCCACCTTTCCCAGTTTTGCCTCTCTCCTTGCCGGCCCTCTGGAGCTGTCCAGCAGAAGTCACAAAGGTGTTTTGTGACAGTGCCTGGTAGGAGGACAATCCTCCAGCTGATCTCAGCCAAAGCACCCTGGAGGAAGCCCTGGTGTACTTCTGCTTAGACAATCATTTATCTTCCATGACTGCTGACAAAAAGAGCTGAGCAGCTTTCCCCAGAATTGCCATCTTGAAGAAAACCTGACAGACTGATGTTTGTCTCAGTTCCAAATCTGAATGAAAAGATAATATAATGGAAGATTTTTTGTGGGTTGAAAAGCTCTGAGGAGTTTTCATGAGAAATAACTCCTTGGCAGAGTGAGGCAGTTTAGTCAAAACCAGTCTGTCCTTCCACACACTGTGCACAAGTCATGGAGAGCTGTGGTTTCAGGGCTGTTAACTTATTATTTTGCTTTTCAAGTCATGGTCTTGACTTTGTGGATGTGTCTTTTCATGCCTGTCATTCCTACCTTTGGCCTGATTTCCAAACAGTAGTGTTGTTGGTCTGCAGTTTTATGATGAGCTTGGCACAAATCAAGACTTGATACTTCATTGACAGTACAAAATGTTCTCTTAAACAGATGAAATGAAACTAGATCAATGGTGCATTGCCTCTTGCTTCTGATGTATTAAAACAAATGAATGCGATTCCTCCTGTAGCTTTGTACTCAAACAATAAATGAGGCCAGAAAAGACAATGCAGACCAAATCTTTCCCCATCAGAAAATGGGATTTTGTTACAACAGAAATAAATCTCTGCATCTGTTTTGTGGTGGTGTCCCATGAGGCCCATAGTTCCAAGCCTCTCCTGTTCTGTTCTCTCCCCCAGGACCTGAATGGTGTCTGAATTGCCCTGCAGGGCCTGCTCCGATTCCTCACTGTTTTCTGAGTGATGAGGTCTGGCAAGAAAAGCAGGTTTGAGCCATGCAGAGGCTGCAAGACACTCAGAGCTATTCACCTTCCGCCATAGAAGGGATTATTTATTTACCAAGATGGATATGGACATCCAAAAAAGTATTTGGATGTAATTTTTTTTTTTTCCTGGTGAGAATTCCGTGGCAATCAATTTTTTTTTTCCTGCGGAATAATAAGAATGTAATTACTGCTTATTTTTCAATAGAAGAAATAATTCTTTAGGGTGTTTTCTAATTTGTTTTTCTTTAATTCCAGTCACTCTTATGGGTCCCATCTGTTTGGGACTCACTTCCCTGGACATTTTGCATCCTCTCAGTGAGAACCAAATGAAAAATTGGGGAGTGACTGGACATACAGGCATTTTACATTCCTTTCCTGAAGAGAGCCTGTAAGAGGAGGATTCAGAGT
This sequence comes from Nicator chloris, assembly GCA_013400495.1. Taxonomy (NCBI): domain Eukaryota; kingdom Metazoa; phylum Chordata; class Aves; order Passeriformes; family Pycnonotidae; genus Nicator; species Nicator chloris. The sequence goes on along the minus strand of WAAE01009632.1, from coordinate 81,086 downwards.
TGTTACAGAGGTAACAGAAACTGAGGCATTTGTACCAGGTGTTCTACAGTCTTAGATTAAAAAAAAAAATATTTACTTAAAATAAACTTGTCTTAATGACATTTTCTTATTTCTCAAATTTTCACTCTGCGCTGGAGGTTTCTCACATCCATCTGATGACATTGGTTTTTTGGCCAATCCAAATCACCCCAAGTGTTTCATGCTCCTGCTGATGTCTCTCTCTTCAGCCAACGTGGAGCCCTCTCTTTGCCTCCCTCTCAGTGAGGAGTCCCAAACTGCTTCCAACTCTTCAGTGGAAGAAAACCACAGGGTTTGAACAAGTGATTGTCCAGTTTCCTTCCTTGTTTCTTGTGTCAGGGACAGATTGTTAAGAACTGAGCAATGATGCTGTAGTGTGCCTTAAAGGGAAGGGTAAAAAGATGTTTAAGGTTTAGGAAAGAACACTAGAACCTCTACATCAAGCCTTGAAGCCTCCCAGAGCATCTCTTTTACTCCTCATCAGCCAACAGCCATAATACCTGCCTGTTTTTTGTATGGACATGATGGAATTATTAGAACTGGGCAAAGTGCTGGACATAGCACGACTCCTCTTGAGCTTCCTTTATTCTGGTGTGTTTGCAGTCTTGGCTAAGTATTGAACCTATTTAGAGACTGGTTTTGTGGCTTTGACATGTGATTGGGTGATATTGCTGATTTCATATGTGCTATAAGGGGGAGAGGGAAATAATTGGCTGCTCTGTTATTTCTTGTGGCGTTGGAAATAAAGTGTTTGACTTCTGCCTAAAATAGCTCAGACTTGGTTTCCCAAGATGCTGGTAAAACATCAAAATACCTCTGCTAAAATCAGTACTTCTGAGTGCTCACATGAAGGCAACCTGTGGGTAACCAGTTCTAAGTATATAAGGTGCAATAAATTTCTGAAGGAAGATAAGTCTTTAGTGAAACTAGAATATCGTAGTACTCCTTATTCTGAAGTGTTATCAAATTCTTCTCAGTTGTGGTTTCTGTGGAAAGCTGATTTTCTCCATTCCCTGCTCCAAGAAGTTTCTATTTTCGTTCACCCTAAGAAAATAAACTCACTGGAAGTATATATAAACATTTGCTTCAAGCTACTCCAGTAGAATCCAATCCAACATGTACAGAAGTCTTTCCAGTGACTGCAGTTTGATCATTTCCATTCAGTCCTGCAGTGAATGACAGTTCCATTTAAAAAGAAAATAAGAGGAAGGTTTTGGTGAAAAATAGCATTTGGAATTTGTAAAATGAACCAAGTGGAGCTGGTTTTCTGCTGTGTTACACCGTTGGGTTGTGCACTGGACTTTCAGCAGTTCACATGTGTGCAGAAATATTGATCTGTAGTGAATCCAGTGTGATCTTTCACTCCTGCTGCTTATTGAATACCTACCTATGAAAATTCCTCACAGCAATGATTTAACCTTATTCCTAGCATACTATTGCTTTTTCTGTACCAGGTACTTGCTGTTTTGCAAAGGCATCTGAAAACAAAAACATGTACTAAAAGCAGTCCTGAAGAGTCCTGGGTAGGTCTGCTGGGTTCAGAGGGCACAATTCTTTCCTCACTGGCACTGTCTAATTCAGATCCACTTGGTCACAGCTTCCTCAGCTCTGAAAGGAAGGACTTTACAGGTCCTGGTCATACTTTGGTTTGTAATCATGCACCATCTTGTACTTAATCAATACTTCTGGATTTCTGTGATGTAATTCTGCAATGATTTCAATGTGGCACCAAGAGGAGCAGACTGCATCAGGAGCTGTGTTATTAGAAATATCACAGAATCACCCTCCATGTCAGGATAGACAGATCCCACGTGTCACCATGGGAGGAGGCACCTCAGCCCTTATTTCACACTCTTCAGCTGGAGCCTGAGCAGGACTGTGGGCTGTGACTTGTCACCTTCTGTTGGCAGAGCAGCACCCAGGTGACCCCTGGGGTGTCAAGGTATTTCAGATGGGGTTGGTGTGCAGATTGTCAGTTCAGCAAAACCCCAAGGGGTGCAAAGTACCCCAGATGGAGGCCTGCATTGCAATAGATGTCTGATTTCTCCTCCTGCCTTCACATTAATCTCATAGGGCTGTTTCTCTTCGTGTCATATGTTTTCATTCTGACCTTCTTTACCAGTCAGACCAAGTCCCTACAAATTCCTTGTCCGGGGCTGGTTTTTTCTTGATGATGTGGTATGCAGAACGTCCCTTTCCTCTAGCCAAGCTCAGATCACATGTCAATCATAGGAAGTGAAAAAAATATGTGGTTCAACCACAAAACCAATTTCCAAGACAGAAAATCAAAAATAGAGATGTTGCAGAGTGGGATGCCAAAGTATCATTGCATCTGGGAAGAGACTACTGGGTAAATTAAATAGAATTTTTCTGTGGAGATGTTAGCAAATGGCAAGGGTGTTGCAAAGCCTGCAAAAGTCTCTGTAGTCCTTGGCTGGGATGAGTAATAGACTGGACTTTGAGTGGCTGTGCAACATCCTAATTATTTATGGAAAAGGTAGCATGATGTTTTCCTAGTGACCTTTGCTCAAGTGTTGATTTTCACTTGCTGATTGTCAGCCCTCACATATGAGTTATTTGTGTAGAATGAAAGCTCTAACACAGAGAAAACTGGAAGTGTCTGGTGGCGTTTCCCCTTGCCCTCGTGGCTGCACATGTGGAAGAAACAGCCCTTAACTCCAGCAGTGGCTTCCAGTAATGAACTATTGCTGCCTGCAGTGCTGATTCCTGGTGCTTGGCCCACTGTCAGGGTGATGTGACTTATATTAACTGCAATGTCCCATATCCACAGAGGTATTCAAAAAATAAGCAGTCAACAATTGAAGAAGTTAGTTGCTTTTATTTTGTCTGCTGACTACTAGAACTGTAAGATGCTGATTTTCATTGCCTGGCCTAGAGCATTAGGTGTGACCAAGATTACTGAGGAAGGAAAGAGTGTAGAAATCTTGGACTCCCAGTTTATAAAAAAAACCAAAACAATAGAAGGTTTGGTTCAGCTGTATGCCTTTGCTGAGGGGAAAAAATGGGCCTGAATATGACATCATGTTGAGATTTCCTTACTTTTGACCTTCCCTCTGGAGCCTTGGAGTGGGTGATTTAAAATATTGTGCTAGCTCTGCTCTGAACCCTTGTACCAGGTACCTGAAGTCTTCTGCTTGCTATTCTGGCTGCAGAAGACCCAATTGACTTGAACTTATATATCCAAGGGAGCCTTCCCCATTAAACACACAATTCTACAATGCTGATGGTTTTTTTCTTAGCACCTAGTACCGAGGGGAAGTACTTAGTACTAACATTAATCTGAGAGGGAAGGGTGTTATTTTTCTCCAAGAACACAGCTCTCAGCAGTATTGTTTTTTTCATCCGAAGAAGCCCAGGGTAAGATGAGCACCAAGTTAAAGGAAACAATGGGAGTGTAAATGTCATTTAAACATATACATCTGCAAGCCATTCTCTCCTGAATGCTTGGAAAGTTTACTGTGTAAATATTGCTTTTTCTTACTCCTTCCCTGCTCTGCCTACCTCCGATTGCTCTCAGCCTGGGGACGTGAGGAGGGTGCAGCACACGATACCAGGCTGCACCATCACTGCAGAGTCCTTAAAGTCCAGATATCACCCCGTGCAGAGCAGTTGAAAAGCTCTGCCATTAAACAGGCAGGTGGAAGCCTCGGCAAGGAGCCCAACACAGGAACTAAACCATTGCAGGCATGGCCCCATTAAAGTACCTTTCAGTCTGGAAATGAGAAAAATGCCTGAGGCAGACCATTCTCAAAATAGCGTTGCAGACACAAAGCCAATATAAACATTAGATGCTCTTAAAGCGCATTTGTTTGAATCGTGGGGTTGAATTGACTCCTTCACCACTGACAGACAGTGCATATATCTCACTAGCAGCTCTCCAGAGGGTTCTCAGCTGTTTGTGTGGGGAGACAGAGACTGTTCTTCAGGGAGGTTTCCGTAGCATGGCTGTTTCTAGAAGGGAAAAGGTCAACAGCAAAGTTCTGGAGATGTAGTAAATAAATACTCTGACCGGCCTGCCCATCATCTGTGTTGACAGAATTCTCCTGAAGTTATTAGCGTTATTTATTTGTTTTTACAACAGCAGCACTAATTTATTTTTATTAGGAGCCCCAGCTGTGGTTGGGGTTCCATTGTTACAATCAGTGGAGGGGCATGTCATAACAGGCAGGTCCTCTTTGAAATATTAGGGCTTTACTCTGAGCAGCAAGGCTGTGTATGGGAGGTAAGGAGGATTCTTCTTCCTACTCTACAACTGGAAAATGGTGGCATGCAAAATTTCGCAAGTTGGCCTAGGCCAAGGCCACCCACAGTCCAGAAACTGCAAGCTGGGGATTGTAAATCTGTCAGCTTTAATGAGGTGTCTGGCTGGGGAGAGTCTCATATGAGTCCAGTTTAAAAGTTAAACAGAAAAAGCCCTGCAAATGTACTATAGGCAGCACATGGTGTGCGTGGTCAGTCCTGCTGAAGGCAGTGCAGTGTGTCCCATGCACTCCGAGTGAACGTGTGTGTGTACTCCCCTCAGCCTAGGTCGAGGCAAAAAAGGGGCAGATTTCAAAAGAGAGAACAAAGTTTGCTGAAAATGCAGTCCAGACAGTCCTGAAACTAGGGATCACCTCCTTTCCCAAAAATGAAGCAGCCATAACCACCTTTACTACTACAAGTGGCATTTCTGACCTGTCCCTCTGCCACTGCATTAACAATGAACACAGGCTGCTTTTTCTGGATGTGACGGGTGTTATATTGTAAATCAGCAGAGGGTTCCCTGACCTGCTCAATGAGCTGTTTCCCCTCACACCTGCAGCTGTGCAGGTGCTCACCATTAGGTGGATGCTGTTTCCTGGCTTTCACCAAGAGGTCAAATACAAAGCACAATGAGACGGAAAATACCGTAGCATGTGGTGGTAGAGGGGGCAAAAAGGAGTGGGAAGGAAGATTATTTCCATTCTGATGCAAAGAACTTTCAAAAATTCATTCGTGAACGCTTAACATGTCCTGTCCTCCCTCATTCCGTACTTTCTGAAATATGAGGACCGGATGGTCCAGGTGGAATGAAGTTGCCAGGATGACGGAAGGTTGTTTGTACAAACGAAAAACCTTAAATGTTTTCCTTTCTTGGCTTTAGGACGATGGTAGTCAAAGGTAGCATTTGTGTTGCCATGACCCCTGAAAGCCTGGGCTTTAAAAGTCATGCAGATAATCACGGATTTTGTCCCGCTTTAGGCACTGATCAGCCAGTTTGAGCTACTTTTTGGGAAAAAGCATCTATAGGAGAAAGCCTGTTCTCACCCAGAAAGAGGACAGAATGCTACAGAGAGGATTTGTGTTGTGGAACATGCAGAAAGTCCAGTTTCTTCTGTCACCTTTCCTAATTTCCATTTCCTTAATGACAGCGTGAATTAACCACGTACAGGTGAAGATATTACCACACACATGATTCTAATGCTGTGAGGCTGCTAACAGGTCTGAAGGGAAAACAAGGAATTCTAAGTCTAAGGATGACCCTGATTTTGCCAAGTGAAGTCAATGAAAAGACTTCTATCTCCAGTTAAGCTTGGTTTTGAGTGCCACAATTAAACATATATTACAATTCTTCCTCCCTGTTTTACCTTCCGGTAGAAATTAATCCTTTAAAATCATGAACATTCCCTTTATTTATCCTGCTGTTGTTGAGTGGGATAGGAGGTGCAGGCTTGGAGTTTGCATCTGACAGCTGGGAAGAGACTGTAGGCAGCCTGCAATGACTGTGCCACTCCTCTCAATTGAGCAAGGACCCTGTGAGTGACAAAACCTTTTCCACACCTTTTCAGTGCCACCAAACCTCCTAGAAAGAGGCAGAAGGGCTTCAACAATTCCTTACTGTTGCTGTCTGGGGCCCTGAGGGTACAGGCCTGCCCGTGAGAAGGCTGATGAGCAGTACTGGCAGCCAGGGCCCTGGGACACGTGGATTAGCCTGTTCCAATGCCACCCATCAAAAGTCTTGGTACAAAAAATAGGGAACACGTGATTTCTCCATCTCATCAGCAAATGCCATATTAACAGTTCACATTGCAAGGGGAGGAAGATACGCCTTTGTTAGCTGCTGAAACAGGCTACTTCAGCCCAGTCTCATGTAATTAAAAACACCTTGTTCATCACTACCTAATTTTCCCTCAGTTGTTTATGCTTGTTTTTGATTCTTTACTGCTCTTAAATAAAGGAGCTTTTCAATTTCAAATAGAGAACATTCTAAAAATACCTTTGATTTTCGTCAATCAGAAGGCTGCCTAAAACATACCCAAATACACTTTTCCCCACTTCTCCTTATTGCAGCTATATTAGAGCAATCTCAAAGCAAATCCCCTCTAGTCACTGGTAGGATGTGGGAGGTGTTTGCACATTCTCAGGGTGGCCAGCCCTGCTCAGTTGGCCACACCTGCACTTGGTTTGGTAGCAAGGAAGGAGCTGGATTTGTAGGGAAAGTCTCGTGTGTAAGTAGTGTGCTGAGGCTGCTTTTATGGAGAGCTGTAAGCTGAGGAAAGGCTGAATTGGGAATATACTACTCTATGAGCGAGCTGGAGCACTTCTGAGCTTGAGGTAGAGAGCTTTTTATAGGGTGATGATGTTAAACTGAGGAATACTGCCTGGATGAAAGCTGCTGCTGTGAAGGTGCCTCCTGAGGAAGAGGAAGGAGTGTGGGGGAGCAGTGAGGACTGGAGTTCAGCTGCTCTGCACAAAGTTTCTTGATATGTCAGAACTTTTTCCCCTTGGAAAAGGGCAGACTACTGAGAGCAAGGAGTAAGAATGAAAGACTTGGCACTGTGGTTACAGCCCTGATTGTCCAGTGAGTCTTCAGAGGAATGAGGCCTGGCAAGCTCTGCCTGGTGCAGCTGGAAGATAGTGGCAAGGAGAGAAAGCAAACCCTGCTGACTTGAGCTCAGTGAAAGATCAGAGGTTGCTTTTTCCTCAAGAAAATACTCCTTTGAAAGTCTGGGGTCTTGATTAGCCCATTTGCTGTTACCTGTCTACAAATGGCTCCCAGGTGAGATCCACTTCAGCTCCTGGAAGTGATGCAGCATTAATAGGTAATTCAGAATGGTGAGTGAGTCTAGGGGGCCTGTGTTAGGTCTTAGAGCCCCAAGACTTGTTTGGGATGATATCACAGCCTGCAGTACCCTTGGCAGGGATGACGGGCACTTGGTGGCTTTCTTTTATGTACGTGTATACAAGCAGGTGCATAAATAATCATAAATAACCCCTGCAGAGCTGTAGTGAACCTGTCAGCCTGCTCTGTGTGCCCTCTGCCTGTGGCTCACCAGTGAGTGCTCCCTGCAGCTGAGCAGGAAGGAAACATGAGGCTGAGTCTTGTGATGCAGTCTGATATTTGAGCCTTTTGTTAAACTGATGGCATGTTGTTGGGGTAATGTCTGTGAAGTTAAAGCTTTTATCAGAACAAGCGGTGGTGCTTTGATTCCAGTACAAGGAGGATGTTGTAAATCCTGGGATATTGCAGGTTCAGGGAAGGGATGACATCACTTAGACGTGTTTTTTAAGCAGGTTCACCAAAATCTGCAGACATTTATTGGTCCAGATGAGTTTGCAAGTGTCGAATGCCTGACGTTCACTTCTGTTGCGCTTTGAAGAATTAAGACAGATGTTGGTACCGGCTGTTGTTAGTGACCAGAAGAAAAGGCTTGAAATCCTTTGTTCTAGGATGTAAAACTCCATTTTTATTTAGTTACCCAGGTTAATTAAGATACACTTAATTCCTGGAGCATTAACTGTGGCTTGTCATCACCATGAAGTGATAGCAAATGGGTCATTATTGCACAAAACCTCTTTTTTTGCCTTGTGAAAGTCCCTTCTCCTCTGATCAGTCTGGGTTCAATCTCTGTTTGATCCCTGTATAAGCCATTCACTTCAGAGTTGGACTTAAGGATCCTTGGGAGTCCCTTCGAGCTCATGATAGTCTGTGACCTGAGCAAGACTTTGGGCCACGTTAGGAAACTTGACTGAAATAAGAAACTGGAAAAATTTGCGTGATCAAATTTGTGATGGCTGTAGCACTGATGAACTGAGTTGCCTTCCCTGTCTCTGTGCTTGGGGAAGCACCAGAATCCTTCCTGGCCTTTCACATACTGAGCTGAGGATGTGTTTGCTCCACCTGATTTTTGTTGCAACTCTGTAATACGTTGCTAAATTAATTTTTGGCTTCTGCTTCATAGATACCCTTCCCTTCGTTACAAGAGTGAGGGGTTGGAGTTTGAGGAAAACAGGAGAGTAATTTTAAAGTTATAGGATCATCCTGCTCTTTGTTCCATTGATTGCTGTTGTCCACTGGTATTTAGTCATCTCTCCCAGCCAATGGAGCTTGCATGTGATGAGGAACACAGTCCAAGGATTGTTTGGGATTGCGTTGTGCAGTCAAAGTCTAGGACAGTGGAAATTCTAGGGATGGTTTGCTTGCTCTGAGTGATGCCTGGTGCAATTAGTCCCTCCTTTTGAAACAGGTTGTGGTTTGGGCTGGACAGGGGGATAGAAGTCATCCAACCCAGAACGTTTTGGAGCTATTCTGTTCCTTTGAGGATCAGCAGGGAAGCTGAGCTGTGTGTATGTGGGTCCCTGGAGTCTCAGCAGAACAGCAATAAGGAACAGAAATGGTGGGAAGTAGCAAATGTAACATGCACGCTGTAATGCAGGAATAATGGTGTTTGACAGTTGCAACTTAAATGAAATGATTTTTCTAACATCATGACTTAAATTTTGTGGCATTTCTGGCCTTGGAAATGTTCAAGACTCAACTAGACATGTCCCTGAGCAGCCCGGTCTAATTACACCTGCTTTGAACTGGAGGCTGGAGCAGATGACTTCCAGAGGTCCCTTCTTACTTAAATTATACTGTGATTTTAATAGGAGTATCCCATACCTTGGTTCCTTTCTCTCTGTGTGGTGTGTGATATATGTTACACTGTTTTGGCAGGGATTTTCTGAGTCATTGAAGTCATTTATACTGAAATAATTCTTGAAAAGATTAATAAATATTATACCACACTGTATCATTTTACTATGTGTGCTACTCTTCCTATCAGTGCTTGGCTGTATTCATGGCTGCTGTAAATCACTTTAGCCATGTGGATAGTTAGTTGCAACACTTTAATTTCTTTCATATATTCACATCTGAACCTTGGTTTTCTTAGTACTGTGTCCAATGTGTGGTTCTTAAAGGAGATTAATGTTTGGGGGTTATCTATTAGCTTTTAAATTCATAACAAAACTTCTCTCAAATTTGGGCTAAGGCTCCTCAGGGGCAGCCAAGTAAAATTCAGGATTGCTTCTAATCTTATTGCTATTATGATATTAAGGTCCTCTGTCTACATGAGAACTGGGCCCTAGGATGCTTTAATTTTCAGACAGGACTCCAAAGAACTCATATAATGTTAATATCTTTCACGGTGGTGAAATGTCACTGATTTTTCTATTGGCAGAGAATTTGGCCTATTCTGCAGTGTTTCAGGGTTGACAGATTGAAGATCCAACCTCTGCCAGTTGGCTGGGAGGGAAGACCAAGCCCTGCATGCACATATCTTGTGGGAACAGTGTAACTCTGGAAATCAGGAAATATTTCCTTAAACTGCTGATTACTTGGAGACTGTACCGCAAGGAGCATAATTCTCTTGCCTGGTTTCTGTTCCTAAACAGCTGTTTCCTGGCCGTGGCTGGACACAGGGTACTGGGCTGGAAGGACCTTGGATTTAGCTCAGTCTGCTTGCTGGGATTGCTCTGGCTGGAGCTGTGCCTAATCCTGGTGGGTGAAGGAGGACCCAGACAAATGATACAGCTGGGGACTGAGGGAGGGTGGTTGAGGAAGAGTGATGGAGGTGGTCATCTTTGACTGTTGAAATGAGGCTTAATTGCTGCTGTTCAACAAACACTGCTGCTGTTCAACACGTGTCACAGGCTAAAATCTCCCTTGATTTTAAGGTCTTAATCATATTGCCCTGACAATCAGCAGAATGGACATATTGTGTGCACCGCAAGATGTCAACAAGACACACCCACTGTCCACATTTGGCAGCTTTTTTTTGAAAAGTGAAGTAACAAGCGCCAGGAGAGCCAAACCAAACCTAAAATGAAGACAAAACCAGAAGGACCATCCAGATGGGTGTGTGTCTATTTGAAACAGACCTTTTTTCAACAGGTCTCATGACACACTTGTCCCAAACTGGAATCCAAGTCATCAGGTTTATGGTAACGAATGATTCAAAGTGAGCAACTCCCTCCCCTTCTCTGTGCTCAGGTTTTTTGAGATTTCTATGGTGAGATGAAGGAGGGAAGAAATCTAAGACTGTCTGACCTCAAACCTCTAATGCGCAATTCCATTACCGGTGATGGATAGTGTGCCGTGGCCACACCAAATGGAAAATATATTGATGAGGTTGACACATGCCTTAGCTCAGGGCTGTCTCAGACTTATTTGGGGAGCCCAGGTCACTCTTCTAAAGGATTTAATGGAAGCTTTTGAAGCCTGGAGACCTCATTGTGTCCCAAAATATAAGGACTAAGATGATTAGAGGCCTGTCTGTATATGTTGCTGAACATTCTCTATTTACTTTTTCACCTACTGCCTGACTATGAATATGCATAGGCAGTTAATTCTTTATAACCTTACGTTTTGTGCACCATTACTTCTGTAGAACTGATCATTTTAAATTAAACCTCACTGTTTAGTGAATATTTCAAGACATTATTATGAAGTATTGCAGAGTAAAATCGATAGTTTAGTCATCCATAACCAAGACTTGTTAGATGTTGTAAACGGAGGAGCTCTCAAGTTTTTCCTCTGTATTGAAATATTAGCTAGAACAAAAATGACTGCTGAACTTTTTTAGTTCAGCCTGTTATAGCGCTTTCTCTGGCTTTCCAAATCTGCCGTGGTCAATTAAGGATCACAGCACTTGCCATTTCGACTGAAGTTTTGTAGCTGTGGGTTATTAAAACATGTGGGGGTTTCCTCTCTAGTATATTGATGCCTTGGAAGCTTCTACTGTGTGTTCTGCATCCTCAGCCATAGAGAACAGAGTGGGAAAGCAAAACCTTCCATCAATTCATGACATGCGGTCAAAGTCGCATTTCAGCATGCACTAAACAGATCCTGTTCTGTTTGACTTGGTTGACATTCAGGGATGGAAACGAAATTATAAAAATCATCCCTTATTTGTAAAGTCACTGAATGGTTTGGATGGGAAGAGGCCTTAAAGATCATCCAGTTCCAACCCTCCTGCCTTGGGCAGGGATATCTCCCACTGGACCAGGTTGCTCCAAGCCTTGTCCAGCCTGCCCTTCAACACTCCCAAGGATCGGTCAGCCACAGCTTCTCTGGGCAACCTGTGCCAGGGCCTCCCCACCTCATGATGAAGCATTTCTTCCTAATATCTAATCTAAACCTACCCTTTCTCAGTTTGAAGCAGTTCCCCCCTGTCCTGTCACTCCATGCCCTTGTCCAAAGTCCCTCTCCAGCTCTCTTGTAGCCCCTTTAAGCACTGGAGGGTTTCTAATGTCTCTCCAGAGTCTTCTCCAGACTGAACACCTCCAACTCTCTCAGCCTGGCTTCGAAGGAGAGGTTTTTCTTTTACCCTCCTTAACTTCAGTGGATGAGGTTGTATTTCCTTAGGAAGATGCTTTGTATTTGGAGAGTAGTGTGTTTGCCAAGTCCTGCTGTGATTAGAGTAGTAAATATTTGTTTTTGATTGAAAACCCAGTAAATATTTGTGTATAACCCATATAAATGGCTAGAGGCATTTTACAGCTGAGCAGACGCAGCCTTGCAGTGACCTTTCCCAAAAGTTTTCCTCTTTTTCTGAGAACTAAGTCATATAGTTAGAACCAGAAATAGCTGCTGCTCTCTTCAGTTCCCTGGAAGGTGAAGATCAGGGCAATGAAAAAACACATAAATAAAAATGATCCCCAAATGTTCAAGCTTGCCTGAGCTTCTGTATTGAGAGAAGTCCTGATCCAAATCTTTGCACCCCAGGCCCCTCTTTCGTTGCAGGGTTGATTTGTACTTTGCAACTTTAAAATGTTTGTTTCTTTCAAATGGGGAAGGAAAGCAGCAGAGCAGAGGGGTGGTTATTTACTATGCCCTGAGAAAAGGGTGCTTGCTCCTTTTTCCTTAGTTTACTTTGGGAGTTATGCTGCTTTCATTGTGTTTCTGGTCTTCTGCTTGCTTCCCAGATATGCACTTTATCCTCTCCTGGAATTCAAAAGGGCTGTTTCTCTAGAAGTCCTCTTGTTGGTGCTTTACAAATATGACTGCTGTCACTTAATACAGCCGCAGCTGTCGAGATGTATCAGTGTGTGATTCAGTTTTGTTCTGGATTCCTTGTGGAATCTTCTTAGTGACATTAATAATGTAGTCAAAGTGTCTTCTTGGTTCTCCTGTTTCAGTAGAAACACAGTGGTCTCTCACTGAACTGATGTGGAAACTGGTTAAGATGCTGAGGCAGAGCTTGTGCAGTGAGGTGACTGCTGCAGTCTGGGTTTAACAGCAACAGTGCAGGAAATGCTTTCCCTGCTGCTGCTGGGCCATGCAGGGGCTGTGAAGGGAGGGTTTCTCCTCCTGTTTGGGGAGTCAAATAATTATGGATGAGGCTGGAGCAGAGGAAGAAGCTGGGAGTGTTACAATGAGAGAGCAGTGGTTGTTCAACAATGAGAATGTGCCTGTTAATTTTGAGAGTTCCTTTCTCACTATCTGTGTGCAAGACTCTTGGTGGAAGAGGGAACATTGCACGCACACTCTCCTTCCTGCTGGTTTTTCATGGGGTTTAGTCTGCTGCTCCAAGCACCCTGTGCAGGCACACGTGTTCTCAGCACTTGCTCAAAGATCATTTGCTGTTCTGGCACAGTCTGGCAGTTTCTCCAAAAGATTCCTAAAATGCGTGAGAGTGTCTAAATGTCAGAGTGGGTAAAGTAGTAACCAGATCATTGATAGGAAGAATATAAATTCCATAAGAGCAATAACCAGATTTGCAGCCCCTCAACTCAACTTTTCCCCAGGCTGTAGAGTGATTGCCTGCAGTTGTGTGAACCCAGGCACGAGGGTGTGGTTTGTCTCTTTATAAATACCCCTGCCTCAAGTGTTTGCACAGGCAACCATCTCTTCTCTGCTTCCATGACATACCTGCCTTGAAAGGTTTTATTCCATGGACTTGCAGCTTAGCAGTGCACAATTAACGACATCTGTCCCTATTTCCCCTCACTTGCTGAATGAGAGCAGTTGTTGGGTTTGGTGCCTGAAAAAGACTTCCCTGGCTTAAAACTATGGAGATATTCTTCTTTCACTCATTTAGTAGTGGGGCTGTGGTTATTTATGTATTTATCTTTCAAAATTCACACCTAGGGGACTTATTAGGTATTAAAACCTAGCAAGAGTTTTTGTATATTCAGATCAATGAGTATCCTTGTAAAAAATTTCAAGCTCTTTGTTCAGATTTGCTTCCTTGGATCCAACTATATGGAGTCTTTTGTTTTTGGAGTTGCAGTCTTTCAGTGTTGGTAACACAATGAAATTGTCCAGCCTCTGTGTTATAGGACTTAGATTTTCCTGGAAAAACCAAAATTTTGATTTTCTCAAACTTCTGTTAAAGATGTTACAAAATCACTAATCAGTGTCTCCTTCTATGGATTCATCAGGCAGTTCTGAATGAAACTAAATTTCTGCAGTGTTCTTTACCATGAGGTAACTAAGGCAAAACATTTAATGTAATCTTAAAAAATAAAGGTGCTGGGCACATCTGTGGATATGATGGATACCTCAAATCATCTTGTATTACATACACATCTTGCTGACCAAGGGTGCTTGAAAGGCAAAATCTATTTTTTCAAACATTTAAAAATAACTGGGTGGAAGGTGTAATGTAACAATCAAACACCCATCTTGAACATGCTGTGGTGAAACTCCTCCTCAAAACTCAGGATCTGGAACTAGACTTGAGGAAAACTCAAACCCTGAGAAGTTTCAGTTGCATCCATTTTATGAATGTGTCCATGGTGTGGACTCCATTGGTGACCAGTCTCTTCAGAAATGAATGAATAATAAAAAAATGCAGCTGAGAGGGATGCAGTTCTTTTAGGGCATCCGCTGACTTTGAGCAGGATCAAACCCAACTATGTCACTCCTTACAGATTTTAATTTAACCTGTCCTTAATTCTCCTAATGGTGGATGTTCTGTCCAAGAAAAACATTCTTGTGCTTCACTGCTCCTTTACTCCCAATGTTTTCCTGAATATGTGTAACTTAATCGTATTTCTATTCATTCTGACCACCATGGATTAATTCTTTCCCCTTTTTTCCAGCAGTCCATTTCTCTTCTCTTAAAGCAATCCCAGTTTCTCAGTCTTTTTTGGCAGCTCGTGATTTCTGACCTTCAGACCATTCCCATGACTCTTCTCTGGAATTTCTCTAAATGGTCCAAATCAGGCCGTAATTATTCAGCTGAGGTCTTGCAAAAGCTGAATGAAGTGGGCACTTCATTTGCCTCACAGTTTTTACTCCTGGTTATGTGTTCCAGGATGATGGTTACTGCTTTATTTATTCAAAAGCCTGGTTCTCTTCATGCAGCCAGCACTTCTGCACAGTCCTTACCTCTTCTTCTAGCCATAAATGAGTATTCCCGCTTTGAAGCAAAGATATTGCACTTACCGAGTTTTCTCGGATATTGTTTTTTGCCACGTAATTCATTATTTAAATTTGGAACTCTACTCCTGTCCTCCAAGGCAGATTCCCTTCTAGCAGCAACATCATCCGTCTAAGTTATAATGTCTAGGCCAGAGGATCTACATTAGTTAGTGCCAGCTTAAAAGTTGGGAACTGTGGTTAAAATGCAATTTAGAAGTCCTATTTTGGCTTAAATTCCTGGTCAGTCCCTACAGGAAAAGTGCACTGAGAGATCTGCATCACATTTTGAAGAGGAGAAAGCTGAGGCCCAGAGGAACCAGCAACTTGTCCAGGGTCACGGAGGAAGATGGCAGGGAAGCAGGGTCCAGTCCCAGCTGTGTCAACTCTCAGACCAGGGCCTCAACCACAAGCCCATCTCTCTGCCCAGCTGAGTCTGTGTGTCTGCCTCCTGGGCAGAGCCCAAGCCCTTGGTGCAAGATCAGGATCCAGTGTAAGCAAAGTTGTGTTTATTTTAAAATGCGGTCCCCTGCAGGCTCTGGGATGTCGGCATGGCTGCGGAGCCGCCGGAGATGTCGCAATGCGTCACGGGGTTTGTGCTGCCTCGCTCTGTGGATAAACCCTGGGACAAATACCAGTGTAGCCAAGGCAGGCTTTAGGAGGCACCTCACCTGGGGCTGATTACCACTTCTGTGTATCCTGTGGGCTTGGGGGAAATCTGGCAAATACGTGTTGGGAAGAGTGGATAGTAAGAATGGGAAGGAATTAGTGGTCATAGGGAGGTCAGAGTGAGTGGCACAGCTTGTTAATATTAGTCCTGAAGCTAGATGGGCTCATAACATATACTGACTTTGGGAAAGGTGATGCACTGCTCCATTTGGATACCTGTCCTGTGAATTCTCTGTGTGATTTGACTGGACCAGCTTCACAGGGATGCCAGCTGTAACATGTGCCTTGGGAGCAGAGAGGTGACTATGCCCTGCTTTGTTTTCTGGCTCCTTATCACGGGAGGTGTATGCCTACTTCTCTGCTGGCCTGTCTTGCAAACATTGTTGGAGTGCTGGGCCCTAAAAACAGGAAGCAGATGTGGGTGAAAGGTAGAGTTTCTGACTGAGGCTAGTTCTGTTGCTGGGGATGTATCTTAGAGAAAAAAAAAGGACATCTAATTCAAAAAACATACTTGATTATAAATCCAGAAAAATAAGGCCATCTTTTAAGAAGAAATGTGGAGTAGTTAAGTGATTTGCAGGGAAGATTCTCTTCTAGTCCACTTCATCTTGGATCAGACACCTATAGCTGCCCACCTCTATACAGTGCCAGGGTTAAACCTGTGCTATGTGAGCCATGAGTGATCCTGAAATGTTCAAAATGGTAGGAACAAGAGGCAATGTTGTTTGTGGGATGCTTGGGAGAAGTGCCTATGTTCTAAGATCCTATGGATAGTTGAAAGAAAGGAAGAAGGGGTTAATGCAGCTTGTGGGGAGACAGGAAATGTCCCAGCTGGAACTGATTAAATCTGCTGTGTAGCCTAAGCTGCTCAGATGGGAGACACATGGCAGAGTGAGATGTGCTGCTCAGCTCCAAAGGATGTCTTATCGCTAAGTGGGCCTTGAGCATTGATTGGAAGTTGGAAGTCTCCCTCCATACTTAGGACAGATCTCCTGGGCTATCAGCAGAATGTCAAACCACATTTTAACCTTTTCCACACCAAAGTTTCACATGCCCAAGAAGAGGCATGTGAAATAAAAGCTGCATGTTTTTCTGCAGCTGGCCACCAAGCCATTAGAGAGGCTTTAGAGCTGTCAGAGGCCTCAGTGGCCCTGCCCATTCCCCTCTGTCTCTAGGTAGAACAGTGACATAAAATGTGAGACAATCTGGAGTGTTCAGAGATGGGAGAAGGACTGGGACAGCCCTGCTGTCGAACTGAGCCTTAGACCTTGACAGCTGTCAGGGCAGTGTTAATTGTGGCTGTATCTAATTAGCAGGGCCTGTGACCTCTGCACCAAGTCCTAGTTCAAGAGCAGTTTCAATTTGTACGAGTTTCCTCATTACAGCAGCTCTGTGTTTCTTCTAAAACAGCTCCAGCATGGGCATAACCTGTGTCCAGCAGGGATTAGTGCCAGGGTCTGCGTGGAGCACTTCCCTACAAACAGCTGTGGGACAAACCCTCTCCAGAATCCTTATTTGTGGCTATTTTAATTTCAAGAAGAGTATTTTTTAATTAAGAATGCATCCTTAATTTATTTTTTTTTTGTTGTTATTCTTAGTCTTCTTACATATCTCAGTTCTCAGGCAGGAGTTTCTAGAAACATTCCACATCAGGCACCTGCTTGGCTAATTTTCTCCATCTTTACAAGGTGTCTCACAACCTCTGTCAGATCCTGGAGTTTTTCTTTCTGCTCTGGCTAGAGCAGCTGGGGTGCATCAAGGCTCATGCACTAAGGCAAGGCTTTGATGTTGCTCCAGTGATACTGTTGATAACACCTGATTGTTTTCCATCTAGATCTTCTCAGAAATTGATCTTGATCGAACACATGTTAGGCCCTGTAAAACTAGACAAAAGCTCCTCCAGTGGGGCTAAAACAGCAGTTGCACAGCTTTGGGTTTGTTTTCTTTAATAAACTGTTTTTCCTTTCTTCTCTCTTTCACTGGGGGCTGGGAGAAGCAGCAGATGTGGGGAGAGACGGCTCATGCTGGGAAAAGAACCGGTCACGTTCCTGCTGATTAGAACTGCAATAAAGAGAGGAGATTTTGCCTTTGAGTAGGAGCTCTGGTATTACCATGAGGAAACTGCAGCTGAGCAGTGTTCAGTGGCCTGGCCAGGTTCAGTTCCAGCATCTTTTGCCGTAAAAGGACTCTTTTACCAACCTGTTCCCTTGTTCCTTAAAGAGCTGTCTCCCTAATGATTCAGGCTTTTTGCCAGACCCGGGCGATATGGGAAGGGAATGAACATTTCCATTTTGAGCACATGCCCTGAAGTTCTGACACTGCGTGGATTTCAGCAGGTACAGGTTTTCCTCAGTTCTGGGAAACAAAACAGGACACCTCTTCTTGCCAAAGGAAGGCGGGCATTTGTCCCTCAGATTTAATAACTGCAATAGCCAGATGCTGTTTTTCCAGCTTCTATCAGTGCTGAATCTGACCTTGGAGTAAAATGTGCCTGTGTAACAGCTGGAGTCAAATTGCTGGATCTTTCAGTCTTTTTTATTTTGCTCTTTACCTTGAGAGCATTTTTGAGGTGACAACATGTACGCAACAAGAACCATGGAATTTCAGAGTCATTTCTCCAGAATGAAACCCACATACTTTCGGTTTGAGGGTCTGTTCTTATATATGTGCTAGGCTCTGTTTCCTTTATCCTTCATGTTGAAAGAGTGGAAAAGGTCACTTGCAGGGGGATTTGATGGGGAGAAGGGCACCAAGCCTGCCCCAGACAAGGAAAATGATTTAGTGTTTCTTGTAAGGTCTGTGTGAGTGGATGTCTTGCTACCAAACCCAAAGGGAGGATGAAGTTCTCTCCTGAGCAGAGGGTGAGCACGGAGAGCATTTGCCACTAAAAAGGGCTGGGTTGAGCCAGGAGTGATCTGTAGGCCCTGCTGCCAAAGGGTGGATGATTCCTATGGAATGGTACTACTCAGGATAATTAGAGGTGGCAGTGCTGGTCCTGGCTGGCTTTCATCTCCCCAGGCAGTTCAGGACATGCACAGCCTCAAACCCTGCAGAAGTTCAGTTGACTTGAGCCGGTGCTGCCGAAACCAACGGCAAAGCTCCCATCTTGACTTTCATTACAACAGCATCAACATCTGCAGGAGCCCCCTGGGATATGAACTCCAGCAAAGGCTGCATTAGTGGGAATTTCTCCCTCATTTGTGAAATGCAAATACCTACACCATAGTGTGAGGCTAGTGCTAAAGTTTCCCATTTGTTGTTCTGATCAGAAATTCACATTTGTTTTGAAATGCATGGGAAGACTGCTGGCAGCACAGGCAAAGGGTGCCCTGCTCTGTTAATTTTTTAGCATGCAATAAACCCTGAATATGTGACTTCAGCTTTTTTCCCCTGGTGGAGTTTGCCTTGGCTTGGTGACTGGACCATTTATTCTTCTCTTCCCTGCAAGTTTTATCCGGGTTCCAACACTCTGGCAAATGCATCTTAAATATTTGAGGCCCTTGAAGTTTTTCTTAGATTTAAGTGTGGTGACACAAATTATGTAAAAGCTTTTGCTACATAATTATTCGAGCCTTAACATCTTTAAGTGTTTTCTGATGTTCTGCAGCTCAGTATGAGACTTGTTTTTTTTCCATGATCTGCTTTTGTGGAGATCTTGACATCCTTTGCTTGCTTGATGAAACAAATCTGGAGGCAAAAATGAATCTTTACAGAAAACATCTTTGGTTCCCTTAATGACAATGATTTAAATACCACTGATAATTAAATTCTAAGTGACTCAGAGCATATTTTCAAAAGACCAGCGGCCTAATGATTGAATGTCTGTTCCTATTGAAATAATTCTCAAAAATGTGCTGGTTAGTAAGAGATTGTGAGAAAGAACCTGAAACTTTTAAAATAGATTTTTGGGTCTTGGTCCAGTCTGAACGTGTACCCAAAATACAGCTGGTGTAGCAATGCCTTTGCAGCAGTGCTCTGATAGATGAGTAACACAAGCTGGGACTGCAGCCTGGCTGTGAGCAGGTGAAAGTGAAGGTGGTGTGACCCCCTGGTCAACCAGATCAAGGAGGGAAGATGGTGATCCCAACTACTGGGTAGTTTTCATTCCCTGTCCCAGTTCTCTCTCTTCTGCTGCAGCAGCATTTTATTAAGAAATACTTGCTGCTGAAACCAGATGAGACTGTAAAGCCCCATGGGAGGAAAAGAAGGAAAATAGTTCCATTTTGAGTTCTAGCATGCTATTAGTGCCACACAATGGGAGGGAGTGGGTGAGACTCAGTATAGCTTTACCTAATGCTGTGGGTCATGTAACTAAGGTACTCAATGGCCTGGCCAACTGTAATGGGAAGAAAAATATTATGAGATTCTTAGCTCATCTTACCCCCCAGTTGAGAATAAAGTCCCTTTCTTTACAGATGAGCAAATCCCAGTCCAAAACAGGGAATGCATTTCTGCATAAATGTGCCTTAATGGATAAGAGAATGTAACATTTTGTGTGTGAATCAGCATTCTGGCTCCCAAAAGGTTATTCAGCTAGTCTAAAATATAATATGCTTGGAACAATGACAGCACCCCTTCTGTTATATTGTAGATACTTGTGCTGTATTTTGTTAAGGATCAGTGAAAAATGAAACATTACTCCTTAATCCCTGAAGAGCTGTCTAACAGAGCAGTTGAAATGCACAAGGAATAGCTATGAAGAAGAAAATAATGGACTGGCTGTTTAATCCAACAGAAAGTCTTAGGTGGCAACTCCTGTTTTGCTATGAATAGCAATTTCTCTGTAGACATTTTATTTTGTGTTGATCGAGGGCAGTAAAACAGCAAAACTTTGTACGTGGCCAGAAGTCAAACTGATGGTTAGCTGTGCACACAGACAGAAAAGGTTTGCTTTCTACCTCTGCCCTCATCAATCCTGAAGTGTTGGCATTGCGAAGATGAGCCCTAGTGCATGGAAGCAGAAGACCTGTATGTCTGGTGGCCATCCCATCAGAAGGGAAAGGCACCATCAGTGTAGGGATCACAGGCACCTCTTGTACTTTTCTTTTGGCTTTGTTGGCAAGGAGCTGAGCAGGTCCCGCCGGCCTGTCAGCCTTTACGGTGTGCCCACGTAGCACCTGGGGAGAAGGGTTCAAATCTGCATAAAGCAGTGGGGTAGACAGCTCCTGCTGGGATTATCTTGGGAATTGGCATGTCTGGTTCTCCATGGGGCTCTGAAAATTGTACCCTTACCAGCAAAGAAGGCAAAAAAGCTTCTTTCAAAAACTGCTGGGATCTGCAATGCACCCTGAGGTATTCACAGAGGCAGGACTCGAGGATGGGTTGCATTTCAAGAATACATTAGAAACATAAGATCTAGTGATTTATTTCTCCCCAGTCCCCCAGCAGTAGCATTCCTGAATCCCTTCTGTGCTTGAAATTCTTATCATTAGCCTAGATGTAGGATTGTTTTAAGGCACTGTTATGCCTTTTGCTGCTTCCACAGTTATCAAACCTTGGGACAGAAGAGGATGTAGACATGAAATGCTGGCTCATTGCTCCTCTGGGGAGAAGCTAAGGGCTACTCAGAGCCACTGCTAGTGCAGATCAGTGTGCAGAGGAGCTGTCACCAGGTTAATAAATTGATTAATCCTGCCTCCCTTTTGGCTTGGCAGGACTGGGATCTGGAGAATTGTGCATCCAGACTGTGCCTCAAAGTTCATTTTGAGCCTGGGCCAGATAGTTAGCATTCAAGAAGCGATACCTTTCTCACAAACAAAGGGTCTCGCATGTTATTCTGTCACTTTTTTTACTAATATTGTGGATCTCATTAAAAGGTAAACCAATATCAAGCCATGCTATTGACTTGACTGTGGTGTACCCTAAATTTAGAGCAGATGCCACAGTACGGTATTTGTACTGTATCCTGGCCAATGTTTACTTCTAATGATGCCATCTGTGCTTCAGTGCTGCTCTCTTCCAAATGCTTTAAAAATGGCTGAAAGAAACTCCCAGTAGGGAATTGATAGTTAAAAATTGTTGTAATGTCTTTGACACACTGGCTGTTACCAAGGTGTGTGCAGAGTTGTTTAACTCAAGGCAAGAAACTGTAGAGAGTTAACTCTGGCAAGCAGGTAACAAAAACAAGTAATCAACAGTAGGTTTTTGCTTTTAAACAGAAAAGGAAAACCACAAGACCTTCCTGTCCCAAATGGAATTAAGAAATCATTGCAAAACAATCAATCACAAAAAGGGAATGCTTGGAAAGGACTCTAGGCACTTCAGAGGGGAGAGAGAGCTCCACAGTTTGGACCCAGTACGGAAAGACACGATCCTCTAGTTGAATGCATCCTTGGAGGAATCATCCTCTCAGTCAAGCAGCATCTTGTCAGTCTGGGGGTGGTGCTGCTGTTTTAGCAAAGCAGTGCTTGAACACTGGAGGGCAGATGGACCTTGCAGCTTTAAGATTTGGGGCAAGCAGCTCTAAAGACGTTAAAGGATTGCTTCCATGGAACACCTCTGGGGAAAAGAATGCATTTATAGTCCCCCACGTCATCCTGGATGTTATTCTGCATCCATTCTCTCCTTTGGCTGAGTTGAGAGAGTGGCCAGCAAGTGAAAAGCTGACAGTGCCTCTTCTAGTTCCCACAGCACAAAGTTTGTCTGTACTAACTGTTGTTGTGATAATTACTCAATGAATCTCTTGCTGAACTTTGTGTTTGATGTTGATTTATATCCTGCAGTTTTTAATACTTTGAACCATAGCTACAGACAGATTTGGAAATGTGAGTTTGTGTACAATATCATGCAAGTGTAAGCTCTTTTGGTTTTGAAATTATCCAGCACTGATTAAATCATTGTGACTTTTCAGATGGATAATAAGTAAGCAAACTGACCATTTTAGAAAAAGAAAACTCTGGAGAGGAAACATCTCCAGAGGCTTCTCCAGCTGCCTGTTCAAACTTTCAACGGTCCATAGAAACTGCAAATAATAAGTAAGACTGATACTTTTTGCAGGCACTGAAGGCATCCTATGAGCTGTGTTCCAGAAGTGAGAATGTTACACTGACAGGATCCTGATACAAATACAGAGTTACAGTGGGCCAGCACTGGACAATTCTTCAGCTTTTTGTGCTTTTTCTTGGCTTTATAGGTGGTCTAGATCTAAACCTAATGTGAACAGTTATGGTATTTTGTCTTATAGATCTTAACATAGGTGGGAAGACCAAAGAAAAAGGATTCTAGCACTTGCCAGTGAATTAGAAATATATAAAGAATTTATAATTGGAAAACAGACATGTACTGAAGAAAAAGGGATGTCAAATGCTAATCAAAGATCTGGTCAGGAATGTTCTCAGCTGGTTAACCAGAAATATACTTTTAAGTTGTTATTATTAGTCTGCTGAATGGAGTGCATAGCTGCAAGTTTTGAAACTGGGGAAAGAAAGAAAGTAGTTCTTCTTTCTGCAAATAATACTTCTCTGATCTGCTGTGCTCTGCTAGACCTGGTTTTAAATGGAATAAAAGGATTAAAAAGAAGCACCTTGCACAAGCCAATTCTTTAGTGCCACATATTACACAGGAAAAAAAAAAAGTGATCTGCAAGGGTATTGGGATCATTGCCACAAAGTCTCACTGTTGAGATGATGTTCATAGAACAGCAAATTCCCTTGCTATATTTCCAAGATGAATTGCTTTGGCATGGCTGGTGTGCTCCTATGCAAAAAAATGTTGGGGTGTTACTATTCTACTCTTAGCAGTTTTTTCTCAAGAAGCTTTCATCTCCTGTAGTTGTTTATAAGGAGAATCTCTCCAAAACCAGAATTAAATACCTTTTTGCTTCTTACTGCTGTCTTCTGATGTTGACCTATTTGTTGTGCCAATGGTTTTGTTGATCCTGCACACAGGGAGGTTCAGTGACCCACTGTGGTCCCTTCCAACCTTACCCATTCTATAGAATGCTTGAATCTCCATGTGGAACAATTTGTAATCCTCAGCACCTGGCTAAAGCTCACTTAAAATGTTCTTGAGATGGAGTTGGGCTGACAAGCTTTGACCCTGTGAAATGTTAAATTGTACTATGCTCTGCTAGGAAGTGGAAATTAGTGGAATTGATAAACTTAAGAGAGGATATGGGATACTACCACTGAGTGAGCACTTCTGTTGCCTGACTTCCTGTTAGTGGTGAAATCAAAGCTGCTGCTTGAACAGGAGTGTCCAGGAGGTCAGCAGGTCCCATGTAACTACTGCTGATGGGCTCAGTGCTGCTGAGCAGTCTGTGATGGGGAGAAGTGGACTTGAGAAAACCCCTGGCTACTTTCCTGAGACTTTAGACAACTGAGTTACTGCACGCTTGCTCAAGGTTGGCTGTGCATCAGGTGAAATGGGTGAAAAATAATTTCTTCAAATTACTACCAAGAAACTACACTTTGCGTGGCTCCCTGCTTCTTTCTGGATCAGGAAAATGTGAATTAGATTTGATTAAACTTTGCTGGTGATATTTAAATCGTGACGTGTCTTGTTAGATTCAGTAGGCAGTGAGACTGATGGGAATTTTCCTCTGAGAGGGGCCTGAGGCTCTCAAAACCAAGGGACTCTTGGCAGGACATCCAGTGCATGGCTTCACAGGCTTTTGTATTTCTTAAAAGCTAATGAAAGAAATGAGCCTAGAAACAGCCTCAAGGACCCTGTCACTTAACTGGATTTAATTTGCCAGACAATAAAGTGAGAAGTGTTGACCCGGGGTCCATATGTAAGGAAGGATGTTTAGTGGGGTGAGGGGACAGTGAGGCCTCAGCCCAGGTGATTGGCTCCTGGCAGGACTCAGATGCTGGAGGTTGTGTGCAAATGCACTGCAGGTGGCCAGCGGGGATGGAGCAATGAGTGTGCTTCCCATTAGCGTCTGTTGTTACACAAGAACACAAATTACTCCTTTGACAAATGACATGGCTCCCCTGCCAACGACAAGTTTTGTTCTGTGTCAAAACTGAGACATGATGCTTTTTTTTTCTCATATGTAAAAAATTATAATTCCTGATTTTTCTTTGCTGCATGGTCATTTCTAGCCCTGGATTTTGGCACGGAAGACCCTGTAGGACTGGCCAGCTAAAACAAGACCTTATTTATATAGGGGTCTTGTTTATCTTTGGCTCTTTTGGGGAGGTCGTGATGGCCCCATGAAGGTCTTTTTTCAAGACTTGTGCAGTCCAGTCTATCATCCATGATTTAAAAAAGGTGAATAGCAAGGTGAGGTGAATCACCTCTGATACCAAGATCTACAAGGGAAGCTGTCAGCTTATAAAGGTGCAGGAAGATCTCATGACAGAGACTGATGAAGTGATGTTAAATATAAATAAGTTCTCTGCTACTGACTGCTATCCTCCAGCCTATTCCAAACAGGTCTTTTTCCTTCCCTCAGCAGCTGGTTCTGAAGAAGAGACACTGATGAAATCTTTTAGCATCTATAGCATCCAGTTCACTTTGGTCTTGCAGTAAATTTTCTGAGATCCTGCTCTTTTACTGGAGAATGAGAAGGCCTCTCCAGGCCGGAATCTGGCAGCAAAGCATCCACCAGTACATGAACATTAAGTGTTATCAGTGCCCTATCAGTCAGGTCACGTGCCTTCCCACAGGCTTTCAGGGCTGATATTTACTGTGGCAACTTATGGGGAGCTGTGGTTGATATCTCAGTACCATCATCTTGTGGGTGTTGCTGAGGCCAGTGTTAGGGTGGAAAAGTCGGGGTCAGCCATAACTAACCCTTTTCCAGAGGTAATGCACTTAATGCTAGCATTGGAAACGGCAGGAGATGGGAGTGTTTGACAGCACTGCTGGT
The DNA here is from genome assembly GCA_013400495.1 of Nicator chloris. Classification (NCBI taxonomy): domain Eukaryota; kingdom Metazoa; phylum Chordata; class Aves; order Passeriformes; family Pycnonotidae; genus Nicator; species Nicator chloris. Next base: position 55,917 of record WAAE01009632.1, on the reverse strand, counting down.
TTTGATGATTGTGCTGCCTGTCCTGCCACCTCTGGCTGCTGTAGTTGGGGCAAATGCATGTTTCTGTTTGCAGTTCAGGGGCTGCTGTGTGGCAAAAGAGACCTCCTGAGGCCTGAAACACGAGCCATGGTGTTTGTGTGCTCCTTTGTGTACAGCCTAACCTTGGTGTGAGCTGTACGTGCAATGTTGTGTCTTGCTTTGGTTTTCTGCCTTCCTCAGTTGGTACCAGGATGTTCAGGATGTTTAAGTAGCATGGAATGTAGTTTTTGGTGCTAGAGCCTTGTCTCACTGCAGATTCTGCTAATGTCACTTTCTCTTGCTGATTGCTGTTGAGACTTCTGACCAGCTGCTGATAGACACAAATCTCTGCATGATTTGTTACAATGGCTGGACTTAATTCAGAGCAGAAATAGATCTCAAAGAATTGTTGTTTCCCCTTGTTCCTAGTAAAGCGTGCGCAGAGCTTCCAATGCCCACGAGCACGTATGGCTGCTCGGCGAACAACATCCTGCTCGGATCCATCCTCCTCGCTATTGATCCCAAATTCTGTGGCTGCTGCTACTGTGGTATGTTTCCTCCCCACTCCACCCACTCCAGGCTGCTGCTGGTGGTCTCCAGCTCCATCCTTCCTTCATCAAAGACCCAAATGTCCATGTTGCAGATGGTGTTAATAATAACAATTGTGTCTCCAACGGTGCTAATGGCCGTGGGCTTCCTTTCATCCATCTCAAATGTTTGAAATCCTCTTCTAGCACCGACCACCCCTTTTTCAGGCAGCTCAGTGGGGTGGTTTTGGCTTCTGGCAGGAATACCAGCAGGCTTAGTGATGATGAAACAGAATCTTGATTGCAGTACTGGGCGGGTTCCCTCTTCTCACTCCCTTCTTGCTGCAAGCTGTGGAGCAAGATAGCAGCTGAGGCAAGGCCTTGAACTGTGGCTTCAAGGGCAGCCTATTGACCACGTTTGCCCATCCAATGTGAGCTCAGAAAAGTTTTCTTTGAAAATTTCATGTATATCTAGGCTTTTTACATGCTACAGGGAAACCCCTGAAAATGAACAGAAACTTGAAAAACGCAGCCTTTTTCAAGTGAAGGTCACATCTTGATTTAGGAACAAACTTCCACTTGCATCCACTTTTACTGTTCTTCTGTTTCTCTGACCTTTTCAATCTCTCTAAAACACATCCTTTCTTTTTCCAATGTGTGAGAGTAAGACTGGAAGGATGAGAAAAGTTGCTGGCTCTTTCAGGAACAGCAGCAGGTTTTGAAAGGATAAAACCACTACCATAAAAAAAGGTCAATACAGCCTTCAAATCTCTGAATGTTCCAGCTAAATCAATAAATGTGACATTCCTCTGGTTTGTGTCTGACTCAGTGTGCAGCATTGAGGCCTTCCTTTGGGCAATATTTTCAGCCTCCTGAGCCGTTATGGGAAAACATGAGATAGTTCTTGGAGTTGTCTCCTAGAAAACTGGGCCAGGAGTCAGCTGATCAAGATCTTAATTTAGGCTTTTCCTCTGCTCTGCTTTGTGTTCATATGGATAATTTTCTTTCTATTCTTTTCCTCACCTCCTGAATCATGTCTGGTTTCATAGTCTCTGATCTACTCTGATTTATTTTCTTGGGCTGCTGTGGTGGATGCAGCCAGCTGGCCAGGATATGTAGGTTTTCAGGTGGTACTAAGGTGCTATCACGGACCAAATAGGAATAATTTAAAAGTACAATGCCCAAACCATACTGGAAAAAAAATCCCCCAAAACCCTGCCAAACAAACCCTGTCACATTTTGATTTTCAAAATATCATGGCCCTGGTGAAGATTTTATGAGACTTATTTATGTCTTATTGGAGAGGGGAGATTTATGATAATTAGGTAAGAGAAATACTATTTCAGTGTTTCTGCAGATTTGGAAGCTGCTGAAAGTTAAGCATGGCAGGTCCCAGCCTTAAGGAGGACTTGGATGTTAAAACATATTCAGAAAGGTGCCTCCTTTATTTTGTTTATTCTGGGCACTGCATTGCATTTAATTTTTGTTTTCTTAGTGACCTTTTTGTTTAATTGGAAAATGGGTTTCAAATGGAGGAGATGTCTTCTGAATGTTGGTGGTAGATGCCAACCTCAGTTTGAAATAATTGGAAATTGAGAAAGAATGGGTTGTCTGTTTTGAACCGCAAACTGTAGAGAGGAAAAGGAGTAATAATGTATTCAGTATGCATTGCTGACCCCAAAACTTCATACAATCAGTAAATATTCTGGTCGAGGTCATTTTTACAGTGAGTTAAGTAAAGCAAAGTTTTCCAGGAGAGGAGTGGGAGGGGAGGTGGCATAAGGCAGAACATACAGGTCATGATGGGTTAAAACAAAGTGTTCAGGAGCATTCAACGGAATTCTTTTCTTATTTGATGCGTACAGTGACGCTCCTTGCAATTCACAGTGTCATTCCCCAGTGAGCTGGGAGGAGAGGGTGGCTAGAGTCACAGAGAGCATGGAGAGACACCCATGTAAATATTTGTGCAAACAAAGCTCTTGCTGCAGGCCTTGTGCTTACCTGGCCAGCAAAGCCCTTGCAGTCTTTCTCCACGAGCTTCCGGGTTTGTTCTTTTGCCTGAAATCTTCCCATCCAGCACACACAGCTTGAGCCTACAGGCCGAAACACCAGGCAGTTGTAAGGAATGGAGTTTCTTGACTGAGGATTTGAACCCTTAGGGAGGAAGGGTTTAGGGAGGAAGATTGAGTGCTAAACTGCTGTCCCTCCATGGGGGCTTTAGTGGAGCTGTGAATTTCCGTGCTCCAGAGTACCAGGCTTCATGGGATTCCAGATTCATCTGTTACAAAAAGCAAATGACCCTGATTTGAACTTCCTCCAAGCCTTCCCCTTGTTGCTCGAAAGCCTTTTTTCCAGCCAACTGAGCAACAGTTCAGTCCCACCCCTTGTCCCTCCACCACCACTTCAGTCTCTGGAAACTCTCGTGTATCATATTAGATACAAGTGTACATTGCATATCTTGAACCAAGTCTCCCTACTCCCGGCTTTTCTGGCAGGAGGAATTCTGGATTGATGCGTGAAGGGTTGCCCAAGTTTTCCTGCTACTGACAAAGGGATGCATTGTGAACAAAGATTGCACAGCAAGGATGTGGAGTTTCCAGTTTCCAGATGGCAAAGATTGCCCATCTCTGCACGGTTTGCCTGGGAGACAAAATAATGGAGGCATTCCTGTTAACTCCCTTGGATATAAAGGTTTAATAGAAGGAATAGTGCTATTTCTCAGACTGCTCCCCCATCTTTTTGTGGGCATTGGCTTTGCTCCTACTCTCATTTAGGGGTGTTTTTTAATGGTTTTTTGTGGTCCCCAAAAATCTTTCATTCTGGCTCTTTACCTGCTGCTGTTGGTTTAATCTTCCTTTATGTGAGTCAAGAAAGGGGCTACCCTTTAACTGAGCAACGTTCCCACTTCCTTCACAGCTTCCCCCAAAGTATACTGGGACATGAACATCTCTTTTCTCAAATGACTATCTGGGTCTTTCTTCCCCTTTCTGTCTTTGGGAATCCTAACACTAGGCACCTCAATCAATCCCTTTTCAACCAGCATCAAACCCCATGGGTTCTAATCAAAAATGGCTATTGCACCAAGACATTACCCTGACGGGGTGGGAGTCTACTTAGACCTTTATTTTATTATGTCTTGCAAAATCGCTGATAACTGGAAAATGGAGAATCTCTGACTCCATTGTGAAACGGCATAAATTCAGGACTTAATGAATTGTAATTAGCGGCAACATAATGGGCTCCGTATGTTAGTAAGTCATTTAGGAAGAAATACAGTTGTTTGCCATTCTGCACAGCACTGACAAGTTAGGATTGAAACCATGCAAGCCTCTGTCTTTCACAGCTCTCTTATACAATGTGTTTGTCGAGAATGTGCTCGTAGGAAATGGTGTACAAAGCAGGATGCATGGAACAGTCCTCTCTTGTTTCCATGTTGCCTCTTTGTACGCGAGCGAATCGAGGATGTGCATTCCTGGCTCTGCGTTGCAGGAGGTTCCAACCATCTTGACGCTTGGATAAAGGAGTGCTCAGGCTATAGCTTACCTTCTATATTTCAGTACATCCTGCACTTGGAAAAGAACTACTTCCCAGCGAGACAAGTATTGTCTAATAGATCTGGTTGTCATGCCTGAAGGTGCTGTATAAATGACAAAAAGACATATGTTTGTATAATCTTCATTACTTTTAACACGGCTCAATATAATTTCACAAAATGTTTCATTTATTTTTATTTCAAAGATTGTGACAGTTAGGATTTTGAAGTACAAGTTGCCATCTGCAATCAATTTATGATCTCTCCCTAGTGCAATTGTGGAAAAAAAAAAAAAAAAAAA
>WAAE01009632.1:0-51496 GCA_013400495.1 Nicator chloris | reverse complement strand
AAAAAAAAAAAAAGAAAAAAAGAAGAGGGGAAAAAAGGAGAATTATTTGGAGTAAAAAGCATTGAAAAACAAGTAGAGTGGAGTAATAGCACATCTGTTTTCATAAGAAATCATGGAACCTGGACTTTTTTCAGTGTGGTATTTTACTACCACATGGCTTTAATCCTACATCTGGGCCTGTTGTTTTATGAAATATTTCCCACAGATGATGTCAATTATAATTTTTGTCCCGCTCGTCAATTTACGGACTTTTGGAATAAGACAAAATGAAACAACCAGAAAAAGAACAACTTATGTGGTCTACTCTCTGACAAAATTATAGCTGTGTGATACACTTCTAAAATCAATAACTCTGTTAATGATTAGCAGAAAACATTGCTTAGTTTATGAGCAGAGATGTGGCCCACACTCACCAGATGTTTGGCTCTGACTTGCATTCTTGTTTGCTGTGTATTTACCAGCAGATGTTCAGCAGTTTATTTAATACCTCTTGTATGAGCCAGTAGTAGGTCTAAGTCTGTGTGACATTTATAAGCCATCTGCCAGCAATACAGGTGGAATGCTTTTATGATTTCTCTCTTTTTTCCAGTGATGATCTATCAGTGAAATCGTAGATAAGTCTTTATGGATTTATATAGCTATTAGGAAATAGACTCCTCATCTTTGTAGGAAGACCCTGAAATGCATTCCTCAGCAGATGCCTTTTCAGCTAGTCTTTATTATTATTTTTATACTTTACCTGCAGTACTATATGAAAGATCTGATGAAGCTCTCCTCCTCAGAGATATTTGAGCTCTTTCTAAATTAAGCCTCTCATTCAGGTATGAATGTTCTGAAGGCTTGTGCTCGTTGGAGTTGGAATCTTTTTTGAATTGGCCTTTGAAAGCAAAGTTAAAGATCCAGCTTGTGTTCCCAACTTTCCCAGAGGTGAGGAGTATTTGAGTTTAGGGTTTACAATGAACTAGACTCAAATTGTTTCAAGGCAAGGGCATGCACAAATTCCAGTGCTGGTTTTAGTTGGAAATGCTCACGGGGTCTGATCCAAATCCTATTGAAGTGAAAGACTCTTGCTGACCTCAGTGGGCTTTGGATCAGGTCCATGGAAAAATGTTTCTATGAAAAGAATGCATTCACTGTGGCCCTGATTCAGCAAGGTATTGGAGCATGCACACAGAGTTTCTGCATGTGCACGGTCGTGTTGGCACACACGTGGTTATTGTTATCAAAGGTCTGCATTGCTCCTCGAATGGCCATCAGGAACCTTCATTGTGTCCAGCTTGGGTTAAGATTCTTTTCCCTGCTGGAAGCAGGGGTCAATAAGTTTGGTCCCCAAGCTCTGCAGAGCTTTGGAATCTGCTCTCTGTAAGGGAAATCCATACAAAATCTCATATTCCTGGCTTGAGGCTGTCCTGACTGGTTCTCCAGAAGCCTAGCTGGAGTGGTTGATAGGATATTTTCTTGCTTTTAAGGGCATATTGGACCAGTTTGTACTTCAAGAAGTCCTCTGGGAGAGATGATCAAGGAAGTACAGCTGGGCAACTGCAGATACAAAAGATAACCGCGGCTAAAGCCACCAATAAACTGCAGAATCCCACCACAAATTATATCAGCACATGAATTTAATTTCTAGATTGTTCGTTAATATCATTTGGATATGTACAAGCTCCTCCTGGGTGTTTGCCACAGTATCTAAACTGGTACATAAGGAACTACTTTGGTAGTGAGTTACAAAAATGTTTATTGCTCTATTAGAGGAAGAAATATCAGAAGTAGAGGAGTAATGTGGGCAACAGGCAGAAACAGAGTAGCCATTCCAAAGTGTATGGTAATTGGAACAGTCAATGAAGTTATCATTGGCTGGTGGATATTCTGGCTGTGGGTGGTGTTGCAGTGTTGTCTGGGTTTATTTCCTTTCCTTGTCCTTACCCCCTTTGTGCCAGCCCTGCTCAGACCCTAAATCAGTCTGGCTGGAAATTCAAGCATTCATTTTCAATAAATAATCTAAGGTTAGTAGAAGCCAAATGCTGGAGGTGGGAAGAGTGTGATCTGTGAAAATAATGCTGAGGTCTTTCTTTACTTGTTCTAGTGGAAAGTGTCAGCTACATCAGTTAATTATTTTCCACTATAGTGAATGTACAAACTTTATGAAGCTTCCAGCCTCTGGTCTCAGCTCAGTCCTGTGACAAGTGTGACCTCTGGATGTGTATTAGGATTTATACCAGCAGTGCTTTTGTCTCTCTGTGCTGCACCAAGACTTGCAAGAGAGACTGGCTTGTTGATATGTAGAATTAGATCTAATGGCTGGTCAAAGTCAGACAGCTTCAGCCTGGGTTGAAGGTGAAATTTCATTGTAGTGATGTAACTCAGTCCTGGAATAAATTAAGAAAAGGAAAACAATTGTTTTATCAGCACTTAAGGTCCTCAGAGTGAGATTGAGGACTTGTTCAGTTTCTTGCAGGCAAAAAATGTCCAAGGTGCTTAAAAGCCAAGGTCTCAGAGAGATGTGACTGAGGCTGCTCTGAAATAGCAGTGCAGGTACTTGTGTCCTTCTGGAGGAGCCAGCAGATGAGATCCCACCCATCTCCCTTGCCCAGCACCCAAAACAGCCCTAAATATCATGCAACAAAAGCAAACTCAGCGTGTCTGACTGAAGGATACTGGTGCTGTAATCTGGCTGCAGAGAAAAACTCTTTGGGATGTGGTGGTATCCATTCCCTTCTTGGGGAGAACAGGAAGGTCCCTACTGGTTTCAGTGCATTCCTAACCCTTTTTAAATGGAACACTGTAACCAAATCTCATGTTTCAGGGTTTCAGCCTGCAGGACTTGGGAAGGATTTATTGTTTGCTTTCTCTGAGGCACCAGATTTTTCCCAGCTGGAGATGTGACACTGGAAGTAGGCCAGTGCTTGGACGTGGACTGTGGTCTCCTCTTTTTGCAGAGGACTGGCTGGTCAAACTGATTTGATTAGCAGATTCGGGAAGAAATTTTGTTCTGCATCACTTGGTAAGGCCCAGAACCATGACAAGGCCTTTTGGTTGGAAAGGCAAAGCAGAGAAACCCCGTGATGTGGCAGCTTGAAGGAAGAGCAGCTGAGCTCGTAGGCAAAAGTTCTCAGTGGTAGACAGGACTTCAAGGAGAGATGCTCAAATCCATCCCAACTGTGAGTTCAGTAAGGTGTCTGTCAGCCCTTTCTCCTCTCTGTCCCTAGGAAGGGAGCAAAGTTGAGCGTCACTTAGAGTCCAAGGAATGGTTTTGTTGCACTAAAATTGGTGACTCGCAGAGGGCATTTCCCTCCGAGAGCCTTGCAGACCATGGATACCCAAGGTTATGCTGTCTGGTTTTCCTGCCAGTCCATAAATGTTTGTTCCCCTTCCTTCTCAGGAGATCACACCTCTTGGAGCTTGCCAGGCTGGGGTGTGAAGAAGCCAGTGTCTCATCAAAGATGTAAATTCATCTGTCACATCCAAAAGCAACCCTGGGATGCTCTGAGTTCTGCTGGCAACTTTGTATGCCACAAAGTAAAGCCAGGCTGGTGTTTCCTTAGCTCCAAAAGCCATTTAGTCACTAATTCTCAAAGGCACTGATTCAGTGCCTTGTGAGATGCCTCTTAGCAGCCCAGATTGTTGTCAAAGCCTGCAGGATCGGGGTGTCCATTTCAAAACCCCACACAAATGGAATGCCTGGGTCTTCTAGAAAGCTTTGGAAGTCTGGCTGCTATAGCTAACTCATGTATGGGAATCTGGAATAATGCTCAACAGCAGGATCTGTTCAACCAGCTGAAACAAAATAGCTGTCCTGAAACTGCCTGTTGACAGAAATCACAGGTTTTCAATTAAGCTTACCTTGAAAAAGGGCTTGCTTTCCAGGGAAAGCATTTCTTGAAACCTTTCTTGAAAACCAAAATGTTTCCATGTGTATAATCTGAAAGGGTAGTGTGGGAATTTTCTGGTATTCTTCAGCTTCAGATCCCCATTCATTTCTCTACTGTGTGTCCCACCAGGAATCAGGAAATACAACTTCAGTGATGAAGCAGCTTTCATCTGGAAAAAGAGAAATCAGCTGTATCGTGGGGCATAAAGGGAAATGAGAGCCTGAGATCTGGAATTCCATCTCCCAGGACACCATACAGTAGCATTTCCTAATGGAAATATTTTAGGTTTTGGTTGAAATATTTTGGTATTTGAGTTTCAGCTGAAAAATTGAATTTTTCCTTTGAAAAATTGAGTTGAAAACTATTATGTATTTCCACTGAAGTTTTGCCCAGGAAAAATCAAGCACTTTCCAAGCAGCTCTGCAGAAAATCCCTTTTTTTTTGACAATTTAAGCAGCTGTTAGAGTATTAAGATGGATGCTAAAGGCAAGAAAAATAATTGAAAAGGCAGTCCATCAAAAAACAATGAGGGCCAAATTTTTTTCTAGCAGTGCTTGAGCTGTGGCAGTGAATTGTGTGAATAAATGTGCCTCTTAAGGATGAAATTGTGCAGGAGAAGTTATGAAGGCTTGTCTGCTTTTTCCATTCTGTATATGCTACTGTTTGTCCTTGGTCTGTGTCAAGGTACATGCAACACTTCAGTGAAACCTGGGTTTGGAAAATGTTTATGGGAACATGGGCTGTCTTCTGGAGTACTTCCTCCATCCCTCCTCCCACTGCCAGCTACAGAAAAGAGGAGCTCAGGGGATTAAACTCTGACAGCACACTTGCAATTTTTGCTTTATCAGGAGATGTATCTGGCTGTTTAGAATATCAACAGTTTGGCATTGCTGTTGTTTTTGTCTGTGGGTGCTTTGTAGCTTTGAGTGTCGGTCAAATACATGTTGGAAGAGGTAAGTGGAATAAAGCCTAAATACGAACATCGCTCCCTGCTCTGCAATTTGACACAATTTCTAACAGAAGGGCACTCAGGGATGAGAGTGAGTGACCCACCCAGGACTTATACAGGGTACAGAAATTATACAGCAGTCCCTCCAATGGGATTTGAGTTGCTCAGTGATTCCCCTGCTCTCTGCTCAGGTGTGAGCCAAGCCAGCAGTGGCTGTGTGTGTTGCTGCTCTGATGGACCACTCGGGTGTGCTTCACACACCAACAGCTCACACTCCCCAGGAGCAGAGCTGCTGCTGTGGCAACACTAGAAGGTGTAGGAAAAGGTGACCAGAAAAGATTCTTTGAGGGAAAAGGTTTGTAAGGGGCTCATCTTTGTGGGATATTTGAGTGGAATTACAGATGCAAGTCCTTGTGTAGATGGCTTCATTGTAAAATAAGTCTTTCTCTGCTTAAGGCATATCCCCAGCATACAACGAAACCCACTAATTTTTTAAAGCTTTAATGATCTATTGTGGCCATGCCATTGATAATTAAAGTCTTTGTAATTCCTGTCACAAGGTCAAAGCCATCCTGGCCACAAAGCCTGTTGTAATAATTTCTGAACATGATTGTTGTTACGGGTTTTTACCTGACGTATCAACAGCAGTTTATCCTGAGTAAACTGCTGCTCAAGGAAATGAAATGGTGCCCATGCCACAAAGGCACAAATGTGGTCTGGCCACTCCCTGCACTGTGACATCCCCTGACAAAGAGACTGAATCTTTTTTTACATGGCAGAAAGACTCTTGCCTTTGGTTTTAAGTATTTCCCTTGTGCAGTATAGAAACATCACCAGGTAAGTAGAAAAGCTCTGAGATTCCACTAAAGGGTCAAAATGGCTCTACCTGTGCTCTACAGCTGTATTAAATCACCAGCTCCAACCCAAGCTCAAGTCAAATCATTTACAGTGATTTACCCTCTAAAGAATCCCAGTTTGCTGTCTGCTTCACCGAACATCTTGCATGATCTCTTTTTTTAACTGCTGCAAGTGGATGGCAGGTATATCCTACCAACCTGTGCTGTGGATCTGCTGTAGGAATTCAGCAGATATTACAAATAGTATGACAGTATTTGTGGGTTGTAAATTCATTTCCTGCCTGGACTTCAGATCACAGAATGGTTTGGGCTAGAACAGACATTAGAGACCATCTTTTTCCAACTGTCCTGTTGTGGGCAGGGAGAGCTTTCACTAGGCCAGGTTGCTGAAAGCCCCATCCAACCTGGCCTTGAGCACTGCCACGGATGGGGCATCCACATTTTATGTGAGTAACCTGTTCCAGTGCCTGACCACCTTCACAGTAAAGAATTTCTTCCTGTTATCTAGTCTAAATCTACCCTATATCAGTTTGAATCCATTCCCTCTTGTCCTGTCATTCCAGCCCTTGTGAAAAGTCCCTCTCCAGCTCTCTTGTAGCGCCCTTTGGGTGCTGAAAGGCATGCCCAGAAATCTTTCTTCTCTGGGCTGAACAACCCTAACTATCTCAGCCTGTCCTTACAGAAGAGGGGCACTAGTTTTTTTGATGGTGTTGTGCTTTTTTTTTTCTTAGAAAAGTGACTTACTGGGGGAAATTAATTGCAGTTGATGGTAGAGTTCTTGCAAAGGAGAAAGGTCCTGGAGATAATCTGAGTAACAGCATCAGACTTATCTCTGATCATTTAGAAATGGAACTGAACCTGTGAGTGTTTGTAGCCAGCAAACACTCCCAGCATCTGATCACCATTTCAAAAGCAGCTTCTCCATCAGTGCCATGCCTTCAAAGCCTGGAACACATGAGAGTCACTGATGGTGATATGTGATATGCAAGTGAACTTCTGCTACTATGAGTGACTCAGTGCCACAGAGCAGAGAGTTTTTATTGAAAAAGCCTTACTACTAAGTGCAGGCACTGCTCCAGATGCCTCTGAGACATTATTTAGACAGAACTCATCATTCACCTCTTGGAATTAATTTGGGGATGAAAATTTAATTATAGCAATGCATTCGTAACTTTTTGTTCTTTTCCCATTAGGACATGAGGCAAATACAGAGTCAGTAATAACTGGATGCCGCAGCTTTACCCGGATCATAGCTCCTCTGGGACACTGCTTTGTGCTTCCCAACCAGAGTGCAGCATTGCTGTGTTCACATCTGCATGGAAATACACAACAGTGTCCCTGTGCACCACGGCAGCCTGAGCAAGTTTTGGTGGCTTTAATGCTGTGATCTTCCTTCTGCTCTGATTACCTTGGTACTCCTTAGTATCGCAAAAATGCCTTTTGCTTTAGGTCTCTTTTGGCTCCTCCTCACTAATCAAGGCCAAGCTGCTTCTGTTTGCCCTTCTTGCCTTCCCTGGACACCGTGCTCTTGGGAAAGGTACAGCAGATGTTACAAAAGATATCAGGACGCCTTAAATCCTCCGTTGGGTAGCCTTGCAGTAGAATTTTGGGGGGACAAGAAGCCTCTTCATCATCATCTTCCAAGTTTAGGATTTAACAAACTGCATCTGTGGTTCTTACCGTTTTTCATGCTGTTCTATCCACTCTTCCAGCAATAAACCCCGCCTGTTTCTGAACAGACTGTTTTCCCCTGCTTACTGTTTCTGAACATGTTCAACGTTAATTTTCCAGTCATATGAGTTATTCCATTATAAGTTATGCCAACTAACCTATAATTTTGATTATGTATTGATGCTTTCAGTTCCTCCTTTTCATTTCCCATACTACTTGCCTGAACATGCACACATCAGCAAATCGACCCTCCATTTCCCTTTTTGTCCCTTGTCTCAGCCTGCTATCACTACCCACATTCCCTTCCCGAGGGTTAGGCTTTTTTCCAGGTCACCATGTTCTCCCTGGTTGCCCTGACATGACTTCAGCAGTCAGGCAGACACACACAACCCCAATGCAGGCAATCTCTTCTCAGAAATACTCAGTAAACTGGTTTTGTCTGATAGTTCTGGTCACCCACTGAAGAGTCCGAGAAAGGAAACAGAACTGAGAGATGAACCAGAGAGTTTAAGAAGAATCCTTGGGGTGGGTGGGAAACTCTAGTTCTTTGTTAACCAGTGTTTGTGATTTGTTGGGGAGCTGCTGTGTTTAGGCTGAGTGCCTAAAACTATTGGAGTGCCATAGTGTGTGTCCCACTGCCTCTTGTCAAGCAGTTCTAGGAGGTTTTTATGGTCTGTCTTGCTCCGAAATTATTGCAAGTGACATAGAACCCCTTGAAATGGAGCATTTGCTGGAGGAGCAATGCTAATGACATGGGTGGTCTGGGGATTACTAAAGTGACTTTGAGTCATTTTAATTTTCCCTTTTATATCTACCTGTGTGGCCCTACAGGAAGGAGAATAATGAGGGAAGCACTCATTAAATGTGGAAAAGGGATCTAGTTACCCGTTTTCAGGTGTGTCGACATGCATAGATCCTGTACGGAAAAGTCAATGTATAAATGAAGGGAAAAATATGTTAAATGTGAAAGTTTGAAATTCTGCAAGCTTTGCACCTGCCTTGCAATGTGACACGTGACAGGCAAAGAGGGGAAAATTGGCTGAATGATGCCAGTAAAACACTTAAAACCTAAAATAGCGGGAATTTTCATACAGCAACAATCCTTGTACTTGTAGCAGGCCTGAGGGGCTTTCTAACTGCTGGGGGAACAGGGCCTTTCGAAAGCAAGGGGTTTCCGTGCATCAGATGTGTGCCTGACCTCTGTTACTGTGGTGGAGAAACTCGGGATAGCATTGCTGACATTCCTGCACAAGCATCTCAGTGTGGGAGTGCTAGGGCCTTGCTTTCCCTGCTGCCATGTGCTCTGGGGAGCAGGGATGTGACTTGTCCAAGCTGAGGAATGCAGCTGTTTGCAGGTGTCAGGAGTTCCTCCCTCGGCTGAGGCACCGCCCTGCCCCATTCCCCACCCTCCTGCTCCCTGCCTGCCCCGGATGCCTGTGGGGCTGGATTGCTCCCAGTGGCCTGCGTGCTGCCTGGCTCAACAGCCCCTCCAAAGCTGTCACTGTCACCCACGTGCGCTTTTTTCAGGCTGGGACATAAAAGTGAAGATATAAGAATACCTGACATCTTTATTTTTCAAGTCATGGCTGTTAACAAATGTGTAGCATCTCCCATATGATACCCATTCCAGTCCATATACCATTTGCCTCACGTTTTTCACATAGTTTTCACTGCAAGAATATTAATGTAGCTACATTTTATGAGTCCACCTGCACCATTTGTCCCTTTTGAAGCTCCTATTTACCTCAGTGCTGCAGGATCAGGCACCTTCTGTGAAGACTAGGCTGGCTCCAGTTTCTATTACATGGCTCTCTCTGCATGGAAATGCAGCAGCAGGTAACACAATAAGCAAGCACATGGTAGGAAAATTGTCCAGTGCACAAAAGAGATCCTGGATGACATTAAACAAATGGCCTGAAGTAGCTTTAGGAATGGTTTCATGCATCTCAGGCTGTTAGCTGGTTTATGTTTCCTGTCTGGAATGAAGAGAGAGACAGGGCAAAAGAGTCAGGCCTTGTTTATGCTCATGTGTTTATTGTATCAGGGACATTTAAGTAGGAGGATATGACAGGTTTTCAAGGGGACAAGGTATGACTCAAATCCAGGTGCAGCTTATTTTCCATGAAATGCATCACTTGCCTATTAGACATAGATTTACCAGCGGCCAAAACAAATCTTGGCAAACTTGGCATTCTTTTTAGCATAAATGAATGGCATCCCAGCTTGTTATTGTTATTGTACAAATATAGCAGGTGTTGCTGATTTCTGCTTGATAACCTGCTGTTTAAGGGGAATTTATTTAACTTTTACATACAGATAAGTGGGCTGCTAAACCAAATTCATCCCAGGTGTAACTGCAACCATTTTTTTTTTTTGTTCCTAAACTAGATTCCTATCCCGAATCTTATTTCTTAGAATTGGACAGATGTTACTCTGTTCTTCCTAAAATAATGGGTTTTGAGGTGTGTTTGCTCAAGGAGTTAAGCGTTTTGCTTTTTTCTTTCTTTTGTTTCCTCCTCCAGTCCTTTTGATGCCTCCTATTCATGCATCTGTCAGAACTTCACATTCTTTGAAAAATAGACCTCGTGCTGTGGACCTGCCAGGAATTTAGGACACAAATGGGATTTCAGCCTGGAAATGCTTCTGTACTGTCTAAGGTAAAAGACAGCTTATTGGAAGAACTTAAAGGAATTCATTTGGATCATAAATATGTTTTAGAAATCAATGTCCATTGAGAAATTAGATTAATGTGGACTGTTTTAAGAAGCACCTAAGCTAAGGTAATGCTGTAAAACTTCAGCTAATGAAGCTGTCTATAGACCTTACTAGTTTTTAAATTTTTTTGGTGGGTGGTGGGGAAATGAAACAAACACAGATACTGGCAATTAAATCCAAGGGAATGGTATTTCCAGGTAGCCTGCCAGCGTTGGGTGCTGCATGCAATACAGCAGATAAGATCTTCTACGCTGTTTAAAGATGTTTGAACACTCCCAACATTTTTGCATGTTTCCAAAGAGAGAAATACCACAGACCTGAGGTTACGGGTGTCTGTGCTGGGTTTGATGGGAGGGAACAGATTCATGCAGCCACCCCATGGCACTGAATCATTATTTCCAGAAATGTTGCCTCCTGAGTCAGTCAGTAATTTGGGGGTATCCACAAGTCCCTGCCTGTAGGTGGGTATGTAAGTACCCACTCACATCCAGTGTAAATTGAACTTCTGCCTGAGCTGCTGTGCAGTGATCCTTTAGGAGCTCAAGAGTTAATGTTGCCTCAGTGGGACTTTGGTTATGCTAAAAACTGCTCCCCAATTACTCTGTGGATTGGGACAGCTTGCCTAATTTATCCTTTTACAATCTGGATTCTGGTAATGGTTTTACAATTATTTCAAGCTCCATCTCTGACATGATTCATCAAATCCGTGTGCAGTAGAGCCCCACTTGGTGTTCCTGGCTCTTGTATCTCTTGGTTGGGTTCTGACTGATTGCTGGTCTTTCCCGTAAAAGAGTTTTGGAAGGATTTTTTTTTCCCAGAAAAAGATGAAAGTGGAAGGGGCGTGTCTCTCAGTGAAGCTTTGTGAATGAAGATATGCCACTTGTGCCGGCTGCTAAATAAGTTTTATTGTTATATGGGCTTTAAAATATATACAGCATAGGGGAGACTTGATTTATTTATTTTTAAGGGTTCTTTACTGCTGTAGACTCCAGCTGGTATGGTGGCCTCTCATGCTTGATGCTACCTTTCTGAAATTGAGACTGGTTCCTGGAGCCCAGAGCTTCACCAACAGCAGCCAAGAGAGACTCTGTTGAAAAGCACTATAAGGCTCAGCTTATAAATACGCAGAAGTCTTAGAACACAAAGCAAGTGGCCAGTAGATGACACAGAGAAACTGGCAGAGACAGGAACTATCTGATTTTAGAAATTTAGAAATTTTAAATTTTAGAAATGAGAGAAAAGTCAGCCATTTACTTTAGGCATGAAACCTCTGACTTTATGCTCTGAGTCAGTAGTTTAGCACTTATTGATAAAACATTATTCCCTTGAACTTCTAATAGGCCAACAAGAAATAGGATGCTAGCAAGAGCCTTGAGGCAAATATATCCAGTGATGCTGGATATGCAAGCATAAAGCCAGTCAATGAAGCAGAAAACTTTTATTTATTTATTTAAATGTGTTGGTTTGGTGGTGTTTCTTCAGGGTTTTGCTTGTGTTTCTTATTTATTTCCATTTATCCCCAAGCAGCCCACAGTATACCTGATCCCAAGACCTTGGTTTCATTCAGGGGTTTGTTGCATTGTGCTGTGTTTCCTGGTGCAGCATTTGAGTGCCTCCTGTACTAGCAGAGATATCCTATGGGATCTCTTCAGGGGAATGATTTTGTGGCTTTGGATTCCACTGTGTGCCAAGTGACTAAGCAGGACTTAAAAACTTGTCTCTAATCTCCAATTTATACCACTGCATTCCTTATATTATTTAATCCCCTCAGGACAGTGAAGAGTGAAGGAAAAAGTGTTTGCATGTTCCCTTAGCTTGTTCTTGGTGTGCCCCTTCAGAACAAAAATTCAAACTCTGCCTTTGTAATTGGACTGAGAGATGTTTGTGTTCCTGCAGGGATCTTAAGCTGCTCCCAGATGGGAGCTTCCCACCCAGAGGCAGCTCTGGGGGTGACATTTGTAGCTTTTCAGAAGAGCTGCTTGCAGGCCCAGACACCCAACAAACTCAGCTTGAACTGAAGCATAACCAGTGGGTTGGGTGTCACTATGAAACAGCCTGACAATTCAGTTCTGGCAAAGCTCTTTTCTTCTCCTGTGTGACTGATGTGTCTGTTTTCCCCTACTTCCCTTGCTGATTTATAATGGCTTCACAAATATCTTTCCTTTTGTTGCTCCCTACTGTGAAGTCAATTAAATTTGTCTTAACTCTTCTCCTTTCCCCCCGCCAGCTTTTTTCCCTGCATTTCCTTTCATTGGTGATATCCCTACCCCCTTATCTAAAGACTGAGCTATCGAGGCTGATCTCAGATGCTCTGCTGGCTTGGTAAATGCAGGTGTATAAACTAAAGCCATCTCTCTCTTCACTGGGTCATTCTTTGAGGTCTACAACTCCCTTGGAGACAGCTGTTGTCTTCTTCTGTGCCTTTAATCCAGTTGCTTCTTGCTCTGGGAGCTGCCTTTGTCAGACAGGACTCTTTGGATTTTTTTGCATGAAATCAGTGTTCATGTTGCAAAATATGTTTCCAGGAGACAGGCTGTGCAGATGGCAAATAATAGCTGAGTCCAGCCGGGAGGAAACCCATTTGTCACCGTTTCATCATCAGTCCCCATTGTGTTGCCATCAGACAACCCCATTCATCAAGACAAGTTCCAAAGTGCTGGTGTTTACCAGGGACACTGCACAAATCCCATCTCTGCAGATGTAAGTCCTCCCTCTGTGGTTTCTAGCATTGTTCTTCATTTCTGTCTACAGGGATGGCTGGAAAGACTATTTGAGGTCAGCAGCCTGTTTGCAGGTGATCTTTGATCCCTGAATGCGTTGCTGGCAACAGGGGAAGAGCCTGGGACCTTTACCTGACAGCCTGTTCAGCCTAAGTGGGAATAGGTGGCTGTTATTTACTGACATGAAATAGAATGTGAGCTTGCAAGTGCTATCCTCTATGTGCTGCCCACCACACCTGCCAAATACCTTGTGCTAAGAGGAGCTGGTCTCCATGGGTCCTGTAACCTTTGTGGAAACGTGGAGAAAAGCGTGAAAAGAGGAAAAGACGTCTTCGTGCTTATCAGGGTGACAGCAGAGCTGGGACTGGACCCAAGTCCTTCTCTTTGGTGTCCACTCCTTAAAGTTTTCTTCTGAAGCAGAGTTCTTACTTGCCAATGGCCTGATCTCTCCAGAAGAATGCATGCTCTGAAAGCCAGGAGGAACTTCTGTGGTCATGCAGACAACCTGCAAAGCCCAGAGCACAGGAGTGGCTCTGGAGACAAGGAGAGAGCAGTCGGGATCAGGTGGCTGTGTGGAGACCCAGTGATTAATGCCAAGTGTGAGCTCAGGAGGGCTGGTGGGTCCTGCAGTGTCTGTCCCATCCCCCTGAGGAGTTGGCCCTGCAGCCAGGGACAGGGCTTGGCACCTGGTTGGCAACACAAGTGGTTTTGGTGACACTGGGTGAGTTTTTGCTCACGCAAGCTTTGCTTGTTTTGGCTTGAGGCTTTCTCAGACGGATTTCCACCATTTCTGGGGTAGCAGTCAGATGTTGCCTGCCGTGGAGGGGCTCTAAAAGGCTGAGAACTGGTTGAAAAAATTTTTAACTAAGGTGGCAACAGTGGGCATAGAAGCAAGATAGGGCATTAAAACATTAGGTAAGAAATTTGAAGGCTTTCAATTTTGGGTGACCTGAAGAATACAGGTAGAAGAGAGAGGCTGGAGAGTCTATGCACAAAGCCAGAGTGTGCTGAAGTGGGAGGATTTGTCTGGATATTGTAGCAAGGATTGGTGAAAGATGGAGGGTTATCTGGGACCGCTGCTGTGGGGACTCTTGTCTTGGAGGCGCTGAATTAAGGGGTTTCTGGCCAGGGTATTTAGTGGGGGAGTGTTCCTAACAGTGAGCAAGCGGATGTTGGTAATCAGAACAATATGGAGCCGGCAAGTGCCCTTCAAGCTGGGGGAGTGGGGAGGCATTTTTCCTTTCCTTCCCCTCTCTCCTTTCCCTCCCCAGCATGGATATCGTGTGCTAGAGGGGGACTTGGTGCTTTGCAATCAGTGAGGATAGGCTGCATCAATTAAGAAACCTGGAAAGAAGTGTTCTGCATCCCCCAGAAATCACAGAAAGGGTTAGTGCTCCACCAGGACGCCGACAGCACCGCAGTGGACCACAATTAAGACTTGAAAATATGTAACAGCATTTTTATGACATCAAAGTACTGTTGCTGCACAAGGCAGTGTTTACGAAAAGCTCCCTGCTCTTCACCCTACAATCATGATGTACATATTGGCAATAAGGAAGTCAGCAATAGCTATTTACTGCTCTCCTGCAGCTGTGGACTTATAACTTAGGTCCCTAATTAAGTAGAAGCAGGGCTAACCACGAAGCACACCACAGTGCCTTAAAATGGCTTTCATACTGCGGAAATCTGGTGTTTGGTTACTCCAGAGAGTGGGGTTTTTTCCCCTTGAAAACTATATTTGCACATTCAGAAATAATTATCTGGAGATGAAAAAAAGAAAAGCTGTCTTGATGCACCAGGAGATCTAAAGAGCTTTTCATGGAAAGCATTTAAAAGAAAAAAAAAAAAAAAAATCCGGCTCTATATGGGAGATATTGACACCAGCCCCATCTTTGTCATCAAATGTGAGTGATTGTTAGCAAAGAAACTGGTCATGCTGCACAAAGGAGATCACAGTGTGTGTGTAAATCTGCATAACCTAATTGACGATCTTGGGAACGTGATCTTCAGCTGTAAAACTCCGCTTTTGACGAAACAATAAAGTTAAAAAGGAATGTCCCATCATTATGTTCCTTAAATGTCACAGGAACTGCAGTAAGTGCATCTTGGCAGAGGCGAGCCTACATCATTAGTTCCTCTCCTGGTTGCTTTTAGGTTTTTTGTTCCACATGGCCTGACTTGACAGGACAACAAATAGGCCTTTGCATCTGTACACATTTATTAGTGGGTTTTATCGCTGGACATCAAGGAAATTGAGTCTCATCTAAAGGTTTATGGCTGTACACATCTGTGGATTTTACTACCCTTCCTTTCAAACAAACAAACAGCAGCAGAAAACTATTTTTGGAAAGTACAGTTTAAGATTTAATAATCATTTGATGTTCTGAGAAGTCCTTGGCTGTTTGTCCAAGTATTTGCTGAACGCTTATAGTTATTGGGAGGTGGGGGTGGGTAGGGAGCTGGGAGGGGGGCCAGGGGGGCCAGCCGTGTTTCTGCCTTGCATGAAAAGGTGATTTCTGTGTAGTCACAGCCTCCTTCTGCTCCCAGCATAGCTGGATTTTGTTGGATCCTGTCTAGAGACGACTTATCATCGGGAATAAGCCCTTTGTACACACAGCAGTCCTGTCTCGAACTGCTAACGGGCAGAGAAATCCCGGGGGTCAGACCAGGGCACGGCACTGCCCTGTGTTGCTCTTGCTCTGCTTGTTAATAAGTGAGATTTCCATTCAGCTGGTTGGTAAAAGAGAGCCTGAAATGGAAGCTAAAGCAAGGCCTGCACAGTCTACAAGCCTTGCTCATTTAAATTCCCCCTGAAATTAGTGGGGTAAAGGATTTGTTCAAGATTTCCTCAATGTATTGCACAGTTCCTTCACACCTGACCATAGTCCGAGCTGTCACATTTAAAGAGAATAATATAAAAAAATCAGAATCCTGAAGAAGATTTTGGAAGCAGCAGCTGGGTGTAAAATGAAACAGTGCATGCCTACGATTGCAAAGGGGCTTAGACAATAATTTTGAGAGAATTGCTGCCTGTTTTTCCTTAATGCTCTGTTTATGCACAAACTAAAAGTGACAGCTTATATGCCAACACTGTGAAATATTTCACTGAAAATAATTTGAGGTTCATGCCTCCTAATGTGTTTCATTGGAAGAGGACTGTCCAAGGTGAAAATTGAGGTCTTAAGTTAGTGGAGCTTGTTTTGACAGATTACACTTTGTTCATGAATATTTTAATAACTCACATAAGGGAGAACTGGAAGCTGATCTTTTAAATTCACTTTTCCAGCCTGGGGAGCTGGATGAAGGAGGATTTCTCCGTAACAGGAGATTCTTACTCTCTGTCTTATACCAAGGATGTTGTTTCATAAAAACATCTTCAACCTACTTTATTTCAAACTGAAGTGTTTCAGGTAAGATTAAGTTTTTAGATGGAGAGCCTGACTGGTTCTAAGAGCCTGAAAAGATGGTGCTTGTTATGAATTGTTTCATAGTGAGGAAATAGGGCTCTCACTGACCCTACAAGTTGATTTTGTTCTGTTCACTGATCTATTTACATTGAGGGACACTCACACACACCAGCTCTTGGAGTAAGTGGGGAAAGAGATTGGATACTGGGGTACTTGGCCTTTCCCTGAAGAGAACTCTCCTCCCTCATTGTATGCTCATGGTGGCTCTGTTTGGAGCTCACTTGAGGACAAAAGTCATGCTGAACTGCCCAAAGTTTGTGACAGAGCCTGGGACCAGGGCCTCCATAGGGATACCCCAACTCCCCATGCTGTGGTCTGACCTGAAGCCCAGAATACATTGTCCTTTTGAAATGGTGGTGTCTGGAGAAAGGGAGAGCTGCATGTAGGACTAAAATAATACAATCATCCTAGAGGAACTGAGAGCTAAACTCTCTGTTGGGCCCAGCAAGGAGCCCCAAGAGCAAGTCTTCAGGACAGAGGATGGAGCACCACCTGTGCCTTTTGTTGAGCTACCACAGCCAGCCCATTTAGCAGTTATGTGATGGCAAAGTTTAAGAAATGTCGCTTGCTGGGAAGAATAAACAAATGTATGTTTTCCCTATACCACACAGTGCAAGTGAAACTGGTACTGAGGTGAAGAAAGCCTGTGGCAGTCCCTCTTCTCAGTCATCTGTAAACCTTGGAATGAGTTCCCAATGAAATTGTTACTCCCCTCTGCAGTGGGCTACTTCTTGGCCAGCTCAAAGAAGCCCCAGAAAATATTGCACCCATATGCGCCTTTTTTTTTTTTTAACATTCTCATTAAGTTTATAAAACCCACAAATTTAGACCATCTGTCCTATAAATGTTTCTAAACTACGGCAAGATGAAAAAGCTGTTCTAGCTTTTTGATATAAGCGGTCAGCAAACCAAACACAAAACCAGAGCAAAGCAAATATTTTCTTGTCATACATGCTTCCCAACCGTGACGGATGAACTGTTATTTTTGATGTGTGTTTGGATCCAAATTTTGGAGAGAAATGCCTCCTAGGTATGTGCACTTAGCACCAAACCAGCTTGATATGAAGAATTCTTGTTGGGGAGGGGGAAACAGAGGGAAAGTTGCACCACATGCTGCCCATGGTTCATATTAAAGAAGCCGATTCTTCAATTATTCATCTTCCAACTACCCTGCTGACTGCTTTAACAAAGCCATCCCAAGCATGGACTCTGTCAGCCCATTCTCAGGGTAAGGTGTGCATGCTTCTATTCTACACACCTGTATCTTGGATGTTAATCCAGGAATATTTACTGCCTCTGTGTGAGACTAAAGTAGGCTTGGAGCAGGATAATGAAGAGAAGCTGTCTGCTGTGCTTGCCTGACAGGCGGGATTAAGCCCAGGTCCTTGTTTGCAAGCAAACCCAACAGCAACCCATGCATTGTGAAAAGACTCAAAAAAGCAAGTGGCAGAAAGTGGAAATCTCACTTGAAATCCTTTTTCCTGGTGTTTCCATGAGCACAGCGAATTCCCAGCCTAAACCCTCTAAGAGTGAGAAGGCACTGTTTGAAGTGCACACCCTGCTTTGGTATTTACAGCTAAGTGAGAAAAACAAAAACTGTTCTATGTCCAATGGCATTTTTAGCTTCCTTTCCTATTGGCACATTGCTGCTTTGATGGCCAAATCCTCACCCAGATCCTGGGTCAAGGAGATCATGCCCGAGCCACAGAGCTGCCTTAGTGGTGTGCTGAGGAGCTGTGGATGGAGCAGTCTGAAGGGGGACAGGGAATGCTCAGTACACCTGGAAAGACATTAAATCATCCTGTCTTTTTTGTGGAGGAGGAGAAAACTGGTGCTTGAGCTGTGCAAACTGTGAGTTGGTGCATGTGTGAGCAGTGGTGACTTTCTGGTGTCACTGAATTCCACTCGCTTACCTTCAGGTATTTCCACAGCTGATCCAGTCCCCTGGGCCCCCTTTATCATCAGTAGGAGTCACAGGCAATACTTAAACACGTGTGGCTTGTTTGAATTTTCTATCTTGGAGGTAAAACCTGAGTTAGAAGTTATTGTTCTCTGCTGTAATTGTGGGAGCATTGAGATAAAAAGCTTGTAGATGCCTGTGTTTGGGCTGAGGAATGCACCTTTAGTGTGACTGTGTGTGAAACTTACCTCTAGCAAAATATGTGCCTTTTTTTAAAAAAAAAAAAAAAATTTAACTTCTCAGATTAGAGGGATGGAGCACCTCTCCTATAAAGGCTGAGGGAATTGGGTTTGCTCAGCCTGGAAGAGTCAGCTTAGGGATGAATCGATTGCAGCCTTCCAGTACCTAAAGGGAGCCTACAAGAAAGATGGGAGGGGACTTTTTACACGAGCCTGGAGTGCCAGGAAAAGGGGGAATAGATTCAAACTGAAAGAGGGAAGGTTTAGGTTGGAGATGAGGAGGAAGTTCTTTACTGTGAGGATGGTGGCACTGGAACAGGCTGCCCCATCCCTGCAACTGTTCAAGGCCAGGCTGGATGGGGTTCTGAGCAGCATGGTCTAGTGGGAGGTGTCCCTGCCCATGGCAGGGGGATTGGATCAAGGTGGTCTTTAAGGTCCCTTCCAATCCAAACCATTCCAGCATTCTATTCTATTATCCCACTCGTCACTTCCCCACTGTACAGGCAGCTGTTTCTGCCCATAAAACTGTAGTGCAAAACCCCCAAGTCATAGTTAAAACAAGCCCTAAGCTGAGCTGTGCTCAGTGCTGCCATTGCTGCCTGACTCCCTCATGATATTCAAAGTTTCTCCATCTTTGCTTGCCCAGCCTAAGCCTGACTCCAAAATGCACTTCTTCCAAACCTTTCTTGGCAGGTAGCTGTGGATTTAACATCCTGACTTCCCAGCAGCTTTGCTCCAGGAGGGCAGGGACACTTTAGCCAATTCCTGTGCACAGAAGGTCAGTGTGTGCTGTCAGCATTGCCTCCAGAGGAGCTGCCTGTTCTACACCTCTAGGATTGGTCTCCCCCACTCCCTGCTGGGTAAGGTCTTGCAAAAGCCAAACAAATGAAAAGCCCCACGGTTTTCCCAGTACAGTGCTTGGGATCAGCACAGACAGGTGAGTAATGTTGACCAGGGGTTTAAATTCAGTTTAAATTTGCAAATGCAACACCAGTCGTTTCCTTCCAGCCTCCCGCTGCTGTGATAGCTCAGCCTGGTCTTTCAGCCCATGGCAGTGTTCCACCTGACTGTATCTGCATAAAGTACCATGTTTCATAGGCAAGCAGCACTATTCCTCTTTACAGAATTCCTTTTCTACCTTTAGAAAAACAAAGTATAGATTTTCCATTCTGGGCTCAAGCCTTAGCATGTTTTTGATTCTGAAGTTGAAGTGCTTGTTGAAGAAAACCAAGTTACTGCAATGAATCACAGATTTGCTGGAATTCATGCACTCTCTGTAAGGTTGGGACAAAGTGGTAAATAATCTTGGCTAAAAGTACTGGGTAGATGGAAGAGATGTTGAAACTTTTTTAGTGCTTCATCACTATGTTTTTGGAAATCTGAAGTGTCTAACCTAGGTTTTACCAGCTTAGCACTTTCAGCTTTTTAATTTGTACAAAGCATTTTGAACACATGAAGAGAAGTCTAAGTACAGATTAATTCCCCTGGAAAACTTAGTTTTATCAAATGCAAAATTTAAGATTTCTGGTTTAAAGCAAAAATGATTTGAAATCCGACACTTTGGGTTGATGAGGAATGACATTTTTTTTTTTTTTACTTTGTCTGTAAACCCCAAAATGTGAACTTGACACAACCAAGCTGGCTTCTTTTTCCCCTGGTCACCCAATGGAAGAGGTCACTATTTCTTCACAGCCTGAGTTATAAGTGGTGTGGAAGAAATGCTGCATTCTGTAGTCTGTCAGAGAGGCAGTGCAGGGCATTGAGGAATGACATGTCCTGGACAATATGCCTTGTTTCCTACAGGTTCTCCCAGATCAGAGTCTCCCTAGTGACAGCAGAGGATTTTAGATTTACAACTTGGTGGGGTTCATAGGACTTCTGATTTCTGCAGCCTTCTGTGCATGCCTTGTAGTCTTTTATAAGAACTGGAGCTGCATCATCAGGTTAAGATTGGTGCTTTAAAAATTACACATGCAAGTCATTTAAAAGTGATAAATTAATATACCTATATATGAGAGTTTGCATGCATAAATATGTTCTCACACAGGACAATGACCAGAATTCACTACTGAATTGCCTTAGTATTCTACATGGCTCAGCAGATCAGCAGCTCTTGATGAATCAGGTTAAAAAAGAACTAAACACAGATTTTGGAACAACCCTTAAGTGTAAGAGGAGGATTGAAAAGAAAAAAAAATGTAATTAAAAATTTTAAAAATTAAAACCCACCCAAAAAAACCCACTACAAAGAAACCGTTTTGCTAAAGCTTTGGAGAAATCTTTAACTCTGCCCCTTTTCTCCTGCCTCCCCTCAAAAATTGAAATACTAATTGTCAGTGTTCTCTTCAAAGGTTTGCAGAAGTTCAGGCCATGTCAGGCTTGCTACTGAAGCTTTTTCTATTCATTCATTTACAAAAGAAATTAGAAGGAAATTTTTCATTTCGGTTGTACCCAGCAAAACCCCGTTACACAGCTTTGTGACTTTACTGTGATTTCAGCACAAAGCAAAAGCAGTGCATGCAGTCCTTGACCAGCTGAAATGAGTGTCTGAACTCGACATGTAAACAGCTTGGGTTGTTTATATGGGTGAGGGTATTGCCATGTTTATTTTAGCCACATTTTGCTGGAACAATATATCTGGATTTAGGTCCTGGCTTCACATCCAGTGGGAAGTCATCCCAATGCTCCGTGGACCATCCTTGGGTCTTGGGTGGCTTGTGGGGGTTTTTCAGAGGAGGGCTGGAAGGGAGGAGGAGCAGATTCTGAATTCTGCAGATTGTTATCCTTGCTCTTCTGCCTGATTGTATGCTCCAGTGGGAAGAGTGTTTGCTACTCTGTATCTGCTTCACTTCTCTCATCCCTAGATGTCCTTAATCACAGTGTGCTCAGGAACTCCTGGCTGCTGAGTTTGGATTTGTCTCCCCCCTTGTGCTGAAAGAGAGTAAAAAGATGTGTCTGTGTCTGTGCAAATAAAGCAGGGGCTTTCTCTCACTTGTTTCCCACCTCTGCTGTGAGTTATGCTAACATTTCTGCTTGAGTCTTCCTTTGTCTTGATTCAGGAGTTTGAGGTACCATCTGTAATAAAATTGAACTTGTATGAAAGGTTATCCTGCAATCTTTAAATATATCAGAGTTAATCCATGTGGCTGAATTTTACAAGCAGAGATGTCATTTTTTCAGCTTTATTTGCTGTGTGTCAGAGCAGCCTTTGACTGCTTTGCACGCAAGTCAGTAGCTCTGGCAAAGCCTTAGGGTGCTTTGTGGTGGCTGATGCCAACTTATTTCCTCATCATGGGCAAAACTCAGCTTGAGCTGTGTGTTGTCTCCAGCTGTTCCAATTTTGCCCTTGTGTGTGTTGGAGACTTGGGGATAGGGAGATAGAACCCTGCAGCTCATTGTTTGTGATCTTTGGACCTTCTGAGCCATATCCTGGTACAAAATCAAACTTCTGCAGTAACATCTAGGCTCAGGTACCAAAGGAACTTGCAATTAATAGTTTGGTTGCTTGGATTTGTCTGTTATGCCCTCTACCTGTAGTTTTAGGTGAGCAAACCTAAAAATAGCTCTAAATTTAAAGGTATACTCAAGAGCACGTTAGAAAAAATATTGCTGTTACGAAGGAGAAATAATGCAAACCTATGTTTTATGGGTTTTTTTGAACATATTCTCTCTCAGCAACACTTCTGCCAGGAGCCTCCACACAAGCAGAGAACTTCAGTTCTGTTATTGGATTTATTTTTAGCTACTCCAATCTCTAGTGCACGAGCATCCCTTCAGTTGCCAAATACGGGAATTGATCCAAAGCTCACAGGAATTAGCAGGAAGCATTTCTGTGAACTCCAATGCAATTTGTGTCAGACTTGTTCTTCAGGAAGGCTGTTTTGTTTTTCTTCTCTCCCAAAAATGAAGCAGGTGACTGTTGCAGGCAGCAGTGATAGTTCTCCTGGAGACCTGAGTCTTCTCTTGGAGGCACATGTTCTCTGCTGGCTGATCCACCTGGCAGGTGAGAGGTGGTTCTGCCACATTTGTTCTACCTGCAGCATTTGCTTTTTGACATCTTTGTGTATATAGAAAGTAGGGATTTTCCTGTCACAGAAAGAGGGTCACAAATTGACCCTGTTTTAGGTGGTTTTAAAGAGACAAAATTCCTGGCGTGCAAGTTTTTCTATCAGCAGAGTAACATTATTTATTTCATCTTATTTACTGTGAGCAGGATAAGAAGGGTTGTAAAGAAACAGACTTGGAGATCTGTTTCAGCACACCACAAACCAGCAAGTCTTTGACTTCAATATGATTTTTCAGCTGCAGAGAAATTGTGGATAGTGGTTTTGGACAAGGTATCCAAGTAATAGCATTTCCTATGATGAATATTCCACCTCTTAAACTGAGTACTCCTCATGGCTGTGCATGTCAGCAGGGAAAGGAACCAGGCTGTGATGTGAATGAAGGTCACAGAGAGGTTAATAACCTTATAATTAGCACTGGCTAAGAGATAAGCAAATCAGCACTCAAATATGCAAAGTAGAGTGGAAAAATGCCCGTCAGATTTCGGGTTGCTATGAGGAGGGTTTATTCCTTTAGTTTTTTGATGAGGAACAGCTGTGGCTTGGCCTGGGGTAATCAGAGACAGTAGACAAGCTGGTAGGGTCATTGCTCCTTTGAAATGCTCAAGTTTATGGGGTGTCAGAGCAAGGCGGGTCATGAACTGACTGGGCTGACTTGGAACAATGGTGGAGTCTCCAAGGGCTGGGCCATCAGCTGCCTGAGATCAGCACAGCCCAGAAATCCAGTTATTCCAGGTGGGGATTCGCCTCCCAGCACTTTATCCTTCTATCTGCCAAATTTCTATCAGCACTAAGATTTGATCTGGACTTCTTTGGGTAACTTGTGGGGCTGTCGATCCTACAATCAACCCAAATAAGCCTTCCTGCAATGGAGAAATTTTAAAAGGTGGCCACATTGGACCACAATGTCTTTGTTAGAAATAAGCAAAGATTGCTGATTTTGTGCAGGCTGTGTTTTGAAAAATTTTTTTTTTTTTTTTTTTTTGCTTTTCTGAAACTGGAGATAATTTTGAAAAAGATGATTTCTATTTTAGTTGATATATGAAAGCTAAGTGCTTTCGTCTTTGATTTTTTCACTTCTCTACTAGCGTGATGTGAATTCATCAAGACTGGTTTGGAATGACTCCAGACAAAGGTCTTGTCCATGGACACCTTTTGGACATATCTGGACAGAGCAGTCCTTTCTTTCATGTAAAATTGGACATTTGGGAAGACACATTTGCAGCAACTGGGTAAAGATTTGGCCAGGTCTTCTCCAAAATCATCTGTTGTAGCCTTTAATACCGTATCAAAAGCTGAATTTTATGTACACCATCTCAGAGTCCCTTTCTGATAACAAAAATCTGAATTAGAGCCTGTTTACCCTAAAAGCAGATTCTTTTTTTCTTGTGTGTGTATTATGTGGGGTTATTTTTCAAATTAGCTGTGGGAATTTGTGTTCTTCAAAGAAAAATACAGAAAGGACTGGAATCATCCCAACTATTGTTACCAATGATTTAGGATAATATGGTAATTGAAACATCAATTTTGTCTCCTATAACTGGTAGGGAAGTTTGCTTATTATTTCTTTTCTCCTGCAGAGCTTCTAGTTTGTGCAACCTCTGTCAATGGAGCTGTGCTAATTTATGTCAGCTGGTCCAATATTTTTGCTTATGATTTCTGCCTTGGCAAAACACATATATAATATTGTTTTTTCCCAGAAGGTTGGCTGAATACTCTAAAAGTCATTATTGACTAATACTGGGGTTAGCCAAGTAGGACTAGGATTTCTTTCAGTAGTGGAAACATCGATCATTAGGGTGAAACAGATTGCATTTGCTGAAAGAAAAGCTACTTCTGTTTATTTGTAGGGCATAAACATCCCACGGGTCTGTTCAGAGTTATAGCAGTGCAAATCCATTAGAGTTGAGTGGAGAATCAAGCACATTATTTTTCAACAAGTGAGATTCACCTGTTTGCTTAAATGATGCCAGGTGGTTTTTACCAACCTTTATAATAAATTTAAACTCCTCATAAACAGAGCTTTAAGTTCCCCCCTTCTTTGGCTTTGTCCCCCAGGCTTTGAGAAAGACAGGGACACCTGTACCTTTGTGGTGAGGCAAAAGTGCAGGTGAAGGAAAAATCATTTGTCTTTATTCTCACTGTGTTGAACAGACCACAGATGATCTGAGGGGGAAACTAAGTTACACTCAGGTTTGAAAAGTTAACGCTTTCTAAAACAAGAAACTCAAAGCCTGGCCTTGTTTTGCCAACAAGTGGCCTCAACTTCAGTTGGTGACTTGTCCTCTGAGCACTGCTGGTTTGCACCAGTTTGATCACGTATTTCACAAGCTGGAGTGCATTTGGTCCCAGTCAGATAAAGCAGGATCTGCAGCAAATAAGAACCATGGAAGCAGCAAGATCTGCTGTGATGTGGGTGCTGATGATGGAAGGGAAGTGGATATGGAGTGGAGAAATGTCCCAGAAGCAGCTGTGCCAGGTAAAGAAAACCTCAGTCCTAAATCCATCTGAAGATACAGAGCAGCAAGGGAAGGTGATTATGAGAGATCCTTACCCTGTCGATTAAATATTTCAGAACAGCATCTGGCTGCAGTCTGGTATCAGTAATCTGGTTTTGCAGTGGGTAACTCTGCCTTATTCTTTAAAGTGCCAGATACTCAGCACACAGGAAGGTCCTCAACTTCAGTTTGGGTGAACTGCAGTTTCTGTAAAAATAATTCAGAAGAAAGAATGCAGTAATCCTTCCTGGCTGTGACAGGAACAGGTCCAACCATTTCCAGGGCTGCAGAAGTCTGACAGGATTAAATGTTAGAGTCCTAAAAAGACAGCAAGCTGTTTCAGTACATCTTAGTTCCAGGTTTATGAACAGAGGGTTGTGGTTCCAAGGTAAACTCACACATTTCTTACAGATGTGCAGACAGGTAGTTAAAATCTCCAGAAGTTGCACACAGCGAGGTTTGGGTTAAGCCACGTTTTACCAACCTTTTAAGTTAATATTTGAGCATTTCACCTTTGCAGTCTGTTTGGAAATCAAATAGAAAATCCAAATGCAGGCATCCACTTGATGCCATTTTGTGAAGGTCACCCACTCATGCTCAGGAAAGCTCTCCAGTTATGATCTCCTTCCTGTAGAATCCTGGGTTTGGCAGACTTTGTGTGGTTGGAGCTCTGCTGTTTTTCCATGTGCTCTCATTTTTTTAATCTGCATTTTTTAATGAATTCCTAAATACTGAAGACTCTGCCTTTACTCCTTCTGTAGCCTGGCCAGTGTCTCCGGATGACAAAGTGTAATTCAATCCAGTGAAAGCAGTGAACATTCTCAGCTGGATTTTTTGGGGAGTTACCTATGCAGTGAATGGAAGTGGAACAGAGCTGGACATCCCAGAGATCACTCCTTGTTAGACTTGAGGTTTCAGGCTTCTCCTGACAAACTGGGCTATTCCACAGGGAAAATTTAGTGTTGATGTAAAAGGCATGTCCTTCTCCAACGTCCTCATCTGAAAATCTGTTACACTCTGGTGCTGTGGGTAATAAAGTACATTTGACCTTTGAATGCTTCAGATCAAACTGCTTAGACATTTTTCATTTTCCCTGCTGCCTTTTGGTGGCAAGATATCAATGACATACCTTTACATGGCAGATAGGGTTGTCTGGAAGGCTCTGGCTTACTTCTGTTTAGGTTTCTCCTACCCTAGCTTTCCATAATAAATGTCTTGCTATAAATTCTTGGCTGACCAAAGGAGTTTGGCTAGTCCTGACTTCTGGATGCTTATCAAAACCAAAGCTTGAATTTCATCCACCGTGAATCCTAGTCTATTTTTAATGCTGCTGTTTGGAAGCGTGGCTCCATGTGCTCCTAATAAAAAAGTGAAAACAACATGCAGCAACTTTGCAAACAAACTTAAAAACTATTATTTTATTTTTTTTAGAGAGCCAACTTATTTGTAAATAATCTACATCAGATGTTGGCTGTGACATAAATTCCCTCTATTAATGTCTTTTTCTATGGCCTTGGACAAATCAGAAGCCTGGGCCTTGGTTCCCCAGCCAAGAAAAGGTGTGGTAGCTTCTGAGGACATGAATGCTTCAGGAACAAGGGTTATTTAAGTAAGTAAAAGACAACATTTATTCTTAGACCATAGCAATGAGTACTGGAACTAGAAGGAATTAAAAGCATATTTGTAATACTTGCAAGAATGGTAGTTTGGTAGGACTTGTAGGGAAGGCGCAGCACGACAGTCCAGTCTGTGTGCTTCTGTATTTAGTTTCTATTTTGGATAATGCTGCTTGTAGCTGTGTTGAAGTCACTGGCCAAATGGTTAGGGCATAGCTGGCCTACTTCTGCTTTCAAGTTGGCTTTTCTAGAAAGAAACTTGAGGTGCACCTGCTTGGAATGTAATTTTTCCTTGAGGCCAAGATTTTCTGGAACTGGAGCCTGAGGATGGGTAAGATTTACAGAGAGACTTGGATATCATCCCCAGGCTATGCTCCTGGCTGGCAGATCCCACTCCATGGTGTGTGCACCACCAGTACAGATGTGCCCTTATTGCTTTCAGTCTGAATTTCAGGCTGTTGGGGCGGACACAAAGCTGAATTTTCTGACTTGTGTGCCTGTTGAAGCAAATAAAGAAAGTAGCCTGCATTTCCTAAAGAGTTCAGTCGTATTCACCAGTCCAAAAACACAGCAGGAGAAGTTCACTTCCTGTCTGGGAGAGCTTGAGGGGGGTTTTCTCTCCCCTCCCAAAACTGCATTTGTGCATTCCAGCCACTTTTTTTGGTGTCTTAGTGGGAACTGTTGGGAGCAAAGTTGTTTCAGGTACGTTTGTGCAGTGGTGACATTGAGAGGCAACAGTGGAAAGGAAATATATAATTTTGTAGTGACAAATTGAAGTGATTTGTAGTCAAATGGAACCAGGTTTTGTGGGATCTCTGCTGTCCCTCAAGAAATGTGGGCAGGCTTGTATCCTATTTTCTTGCTGAGCTTTAGATTTGGCCTCTCCCAAATAACAAACTTCCCAAATGCTTTATAGCAAGGTCTGCTCCAGCCCCAAATGGGATCTGTAAGGCCTAAAGTGAGATATCAGCAAAAGAGAATTCCTGTATCAATGCCTTTTTTTTTAGTGAAAGTGTCAGCATTTCTTCATCTTTCACAACAGTTGTCCTGTTTTGTTTCTGTGCATGAAGAGCTTCTCTGTTTTCTTGTACTAGGGAAAGTATCAAACCCTCATTCTAGTCTGTTTCTGGTGCTGACTTGGCTTTGATTTCAGATTAGTTTGTTCACGTTGGCTTTTCCAACACCAAATGCAAAGAAATCCAAAGGAGAAAAGGCCAGATGTGTGGATCAGCTGTAATACAAAACCACCCAGGCCAGAAATTAGCAGGAAAAATGTATCTGATGGAGCAGCAGCTGAGCTGCTCCCCTCCAGCATCCCTCAAGGAGAGATAAAAGAGCCTGTGGCCTGTCAGGCACAGTTCAAACCCTCCCATGTTTCCCTTTATCCCCACACAAAGCAGCCATGTGGGCTGTAGCTGCACACCTGCAGCTGTGTTCCAGTTCGACCTTTCTTGTTATTCCTGCCAAAAAATAGATCTCGACAATAAATTCAGAAGGAGCTGCTACAGTTCAGGAAACAAGAGCAGTGTCTTATTTCTCCTTTATTACTTCCACATCTGAGGGTCAGTGGGGAAGAGGAAGCCAAGTTGAGATGAGGGTGGAAATGGAATGGGTAAGACTTAGCAGCAGGCATGGAAGGGCAGGGCAGATGCAACTCAATTTCTTGAGAGCTTTTTATGCCTGAGCTAAGCATTCTTTTTAATGGGGAGGACATTTACCTTCATAACATGGTCTATGGCTATTTTCTTCCTTTCAAACAAGTGCAGTTTATTGAAAAGCTTCCACAACCCTCTTTTTTCCATTGTTAAAATGAAACAGGACTGTCAGTGAGGGCAACTCCACCGTCAGAGCTGGTGGCAGGTGGCTCCACCAGTGGTCTCGGCTACCAAAGGATGTATTTCCCTTCTCCTCTGGTGTCCCTGTTTGCTAAATCCTCATTGCTGAGCAAATGCAGCCAAGCTTCCTGCACTCTTCCTTTACCTTCTTGCATGACCATGCCATTTTTATTCCTATCACAGCTCCACCCCTCAAACATCCTTCGAGGGCTCTTCCATCTCTGTTTGTTTGCTCCCTGAAAGGATCAGCTCTGTCCTTTTATTTGTAGTATTTGCAAGATATGTGTCTAACCTTAAAACAAGTTTTATCCAAAGCCTGCTGGATTCAGTAACTCTTTGGCTCACATTCTGAATTGCTTGATTTCCTCCTTTCCCATTCTCCTATCTACCCACATCCTATGGATCATTATATCCTGAGCATTTCTGCAGTGTCTCCTTCCCAAAACACATTCAGTACTTGTGGTTGAACATACGCAGTAAGTTCCAGGAGTCATGTAAGAAAAACATCAATAAACCCCCTACTGATGAGATTCTCTATTAAACATACATTCAGTTATTCTGTGAACAGCATAAAGTTCTGAACACCAGCTCGATGCCTGGGATCATCACATGGTTGCCTCTGGCAGGTTCCCCTTGGATATAAACTAACAGGTGAAAATTGTCTGTTTTGCCAACCTGCAGTGGCCCTGGGTATTATTATGAAGCAAGTCCACCTTGTAAGTAACTTTGTTCTCAGAAGCAAGCCCCTTTTGCACTTGTATCTGTAGTACTTCAGCCTGAAGTAAAAGTTGGATCCAGACTAATTCTGTGGGTTGTGTGGTCTGGACCGAACCTTTTTTCCCCTCTTTGTTGTAAATACAGCCGTATCTGGCAGTGGAGGGACTGGGTTTGCTGTCACTGAACTCCTTTCTCCTGGGCTGAAAACACTTGGTGATTCTGATTTTAGACCAGGGGCTCAGCTTGTGCCTCAGGCTGCTTTCAGGAAGGGCCATATGGATAAATGTGAAATCAGTGAAGGTCTGCATTAGCAACCATCCAGCAATTCAGCACACAAGTGCTCTTGTTTGAGTCAGCTAGAGAGTTACAGCCGAGCTCAGGGAGGAGAAGAATGAGCTGGCTTATGCCGTGGACCAACCCCTTCCTTGGGGAGGCAAGTGTTCACCAAGTATTAACATACATGTGTAATTTGAATTATTTTTCAGTGTAATTTGCAGACTTTGCCACACTCCGTATCTCAACGTTTTCAGGAAATCCAGCCTTTTATACCAAAATAAAAATGCAGAACAAACTTCCCCCTTGCCCTCACTTATTTCCACCACCGACCTCCCTCTCAATTTGGGCAAACAAAAACATTCAGGTAAAACTTTCCCAAATGAGCTTTGTGACTTGGGGGAAAAGAATGCAATTACTATGTTCAAGGAAAATAGACATTTTCCTCTAATTAAAAATCCAATTTTCCAGGGGGTGAGGGGAAAGTGAAGTTCAACGTCTCTAGTTGTGCACTTGAAGTGTGTGGGGAAAATTGCACAGAAGGCAGGCGTGTGAATGAGCAAGCAGAGACAGCTATATTGGATTTTTTCTGCTGCACATGCATGGGCTGCTTTCTGCTTTTTAACATCCCTTCGAGATGGTATTATTTGGCTTTTTCCTCCTTTTATTGTGGAATTTTCTCCCCTTTCCTACCCATCTTTAGATAATTCAGAAAAAATGTGAAAAAGGCAAGGAAGGGAAGTGCAGATAAAACTCAATTATTTTTGATTAATTATTCAGCTTCTTATTTTATCTGGAAACTTTCAGCAAAGCCTTCTCCTCTCACTCCTGTGACAGAGATCTGTATCGGCCACCTGCAGCTGTGCTAATGCAGCATCTTGCTGCCATAGGAGTCTGTCTGAAAGTTCCAAGTGATTTCAAGGAGTGAGTTTGGCTCTGAAATGCCAGAACACCGATCCAGAGTCAGGTGAAGAGGGAAGTGAGCCCAGGATCCAGGGAATACCCACGGCTTCCCTCCGTCCTGCTGTGTGCGCTCAGGGCGAAGGCCCTGGCCCGCGGGGAAGAGCAGAGACACAAAGAAGGTTCTGTAGCTTTCACAGTGGTTGTCCTCTTTCAGGGTGGGTTTTTTCTTTACTGCTTTGAAGGCCTATTTCATGGGACACTTCACAGAATCAATGCAGCTCATCAGCAGATGGGTGCTCTGTGCACCAGGCCTGTGACAGGGCAGGCATTTGTTTTCCCTGCATGTCAGGGCCTTTCAGTCCTGCCCCAACACTGGACGGGTTGTCCTGCTGCACATCAGAAGAGGCTTTTGCATAACCTGAATTTTCTGCAGCCAATCAGAGTTTATTCTATAGATTGAGTTGGTGCTTAGCTCAGATTAGAATCCTGGCAGAATATTTCTTGATTCTGCCAACATTCAGGCCACAACTGATTAATAAGCATCAGGTGCTAAAGTTCTGAGATGAAGCTCCATCCGTGCCAAGGCTTAAATTAGCTTCTTTTTTGTTGATTTTTCCTACACAACTGAATGCATATAAAAGCCCAGGTAAAGGCCTCATTTTAGAGTTTTAGCTAATGTTTGTTTAAAATGCCCAAACTATGAGCTCCACAGGGTAGGCTTTGCTGTGTAAATTAAACAGCCACCTGTGTGATAACCAGTAGTGCATAGAAACTTAAATAGGAGAAACGTGCACAGACAGGCTGAGGTGATGCTCAGGTGTTCGTGCCCTGTGTTTGCCAGGAGTTTTGCCTTTTGGAGTCAGCCTTAGACTTTCCAGTGTGATGGATCAGCCCCCAGCAGCCCCTAGAGATCTGAATGACAAAACACAAAGATGTTCTAGAAGCAGCAGTTTGGGGAGTCTCACTCTTTTTGGTTCCCCCAGCCTTCTGAGCCTTTCTTTTTACCTAGCCCTGTACTGATGTACCTTCTCTCTAGTTTTCACTGACTTGAGCATGGGGTAATCAAAGTGAGTAATGCTACAGCATTTGCTCTCTGTCTTGTCTGTTTTAATTTCTAATTGCTTGGAGATCTCTCAGTATGTTTTATTTTGCTGTATTTATTTTTTACGTTGCCTAGTCCATTAGCAGTGTGATATCACTTAGAACCTCTAGGAACTGCTGTAGTATAAATATCAGTAAACAGAAACGTGGAAAAAGAAGAAAAACTGGCCTAGAAATGGGCCTAGGCTGGAATTTGAAACTCATGTGGTTCCTGTGGTTTGCTGTCGTCTGGGGAAGTGACCATGATGTTCTGTTGGCCCAGCTCTTGGCTCAGATCTGCTTTAGCCTTTTGTGTGTGACAAATGTGAGGGTTTCTTTTTTTCAAATACTTTTCTAGTGCTCTAGAACAGACAGAGATACCAACTAAACACTCTCTCACAGGGAACTGATATGCTATTTTGCTGTTTAACTTTTCTTCTCTGGGAGGATTTACTTCTGTTGTGTTCTTGGCACAGCTTTTTATTACTGCCTTCTCCTAAATGTAGTGTTGCCTCACTTCAAGTTAAGGAAACCAGACCCAGGTAGTACAGAGTCAAGGGACTGCACCTTAATTAGTGGACAAATCAGTTCACATTAACTGATGATCTGGTGTCAGCCAAGTTTAAATACTTTGTTTCAAATGGCTTATCAAAGATTAAATAACTGGGTAGTAACAGGCTAAGGAGTGAAGTCTGCATATCCCTGAACTTTGGTCCTGTATTTCTGTCCCTCAGCAGCATAGTCTGTCTGAAAATGAGGATGACATTGCTCTGACTACAGGGCAAAGTAGTAGTAATGGAGTTTGAAGTCAACATTTTTAGTATCTCTATGTATAGAAAGCCAGCAGGAAAACTTCTGCCCACGTTTACACATACGCAACCCAAGTTTGCAGTTAACTGAGCGCAAAATGCTGTCCTGAGTACACAATGTATTAGAAAACATGTGTGCTTTATAAGGAATGTACTACTGGTTTTCAGCATGGTTTTATTTAATGAAAGTTAGCATGATCTATGGTAATTATTTGTGCAGTTATGAGGCTTTGTTGACGTAAGCATGCAGTCATGAACCCGCTTCTAGCACATGGTTTTAATTTTTGCTTTGTTACTTTCACGATTTGACACTCTTAGCCAAATAAAATATTTTTTGAGAATTGATTAATGAACATTCCCTGATTTATAACAAGACTGATTTATAGAGCATTAATAAAGAATAACAAAGTTTACCCTAAGATGACTTAGGCTTTCATTTCTGGTAGCTTACTAATGGGGCAGGTGGTAGAAGATAGCAAAAACACTGTCACTGAAAAGGCACGGCAAAATTCCAGATTTGTTCCACAGGAATCCAGGAATGGCAAAACTCTTACTTTGTTTGCTCGCATTTGTGCAGTCCTGCCTTTTAGGTGGCTGCAGCAGGTCTGGAGTAATCTGCTGTGGAAACAGCAGCTCTCATTCTTTCAATACTGTTTTCTAGCCTTATAACGTAGGTGGCTTGTGGTGGAAGGGAGCTAATCTCAGTGATCTTACGAGCTGCCACCTTTGCAAACTGGCTGTGTTGATGTCTGCACGTGTGGCTTCACCCAGATGTGGAGAATTGGGCAAAATGAGACACCTCCTGGTCTTCAGAAAAGCAATGCATTCTGCATCTGGCAGCGCAGCAGGACGAGTAAAAGGCTGACAGCTTTCTGGCATGCTCCCTCTGCAGACATGGCGTTTGTGGAAATGTAATTACATTTCATAAAAGAAAAGGAATTACAGTAGAATGGAAAAGAAACACCGACTTGGTTGACACAAATAAATTATCCTGTAAGAATAATAACCATGTTAGTATTGATTATATGATAATTCACACTGTAGTTCTGCTATCTGAGTGTCTTGTCAACTTAGCTATGTAAAAATCCTTGATTGTGTTCTAGTTCTTCCTGCAGCTGTCAACATTTTGCTTGAATTTCTGTACAAGGAGCCTGTGTCAGGGAACCAGCTTCATTTGTTTGCTTGCAGGTTTAGGGAACTGTGATAGTGTGACCTTCCTCCATGTGCCTTTGATTGATTGATCAAGACCAATGCTTGATTTCAGCTGCAAATCAGTTTTCTGTTGGCTCAGGGGTAAAAAGTTATCCAAGTATCCCGTGGCTTAAGCTCTTCCCCAGTTTCCTCATGGCCAACGAGGAAGATGTAGCCATGAGCTGTTTCTTCAGGGCAGCAAGTGGTTTCTCCAAGCTAGGCTGGACCATCCACAGCCCAGCTGTGGGAACAGGGATTCATTCTATGTCTCAGCACTTGAGTGTCAGCAGAATATCCAGTTCCACGGTGAAGTGTGTTCTTAACACTAGTTTCCAAGCTGTCCTCTGTTCCTAAGGAGGGATTATTCCACTAAGCCTGCTGGTATAGTCTGGTCTCCTGTAGTGGCACATAACTCTCAGGTGTTAGCCTGGTTCTGTGCCATCAGAATCTTGCATTACTGTGATTTCTGACTTTTCCATATAAACTTTGGAGGTGGAAAAACAAATGTCAGGGAAAAATGGAGAGATGGAAGAGGATACATGTTTGGAACTTTGCTGGAAGGCTTATATCTGAATAGAGGTGTAAATCAAAGCCTCAAAGCCCCTGTGTAGGTTCTGGCTGCTCAGAAAGGTTAATAGTGATGTGGGGACGAGCTGTTTTCAGGGGTTGGATCCTGAAATGGCTTTGCATCGGGATTCATTAGACAGCAGCCATGTCTTCCCAGAGTCCTGATAGCTCAAGGAAGTAACTCAGGCTGGTTGCTGACTCTGGAGCCCCAAGAGCTTCTGTTTCCCAGCAGAAGCAGCTGAGCCCCACGGCTGTGTTACCCAGGCCCCACAGCATGGTACGTGGGTGTAGCTCCAGTGCTGGTGTCCAAGGATTTGTAGCACTGCTTGATGGAACAAGGATTACAATTGTCAGCATAGCAGAACACTACTTTTCATCTTCAATTGCAAAACTTTGCTCTAAGGGGCTATTGTCCCCTTATACATGTTGCCTTGCTCTCTTTGGCATTAAATTCTCCAAGCAGCAGTGGAATAATAAACTTCTGTATGTGTATTCTGCATTAGTCCCTATTCAAAGCTTATGACACAGGCTGGAAGTAAGCCAAAAACAATGTGAATTAGTGGATCTGGGTGATGTTCAGTTTTTTGTGGTTTGGGTTTTTTTCCTTTTTTTTTTTTTTTTTTAAATAGCTATCCCGAAGAGCTGCTTGCTCAAATTTGGGGATGGTATCTCCTGTTTGAGTTGGTCTGTTTGGCATAATTGACATGTGAGAACATGCACAAGGAGTTTAGTGCTAAGAGAGAATAGAGATACAAGGTGCTAGCAGATTTCAGGAATAATGCTTGGGAAAACAGAGTTCAGCTTGACCTACTTCTCATTAGCTTTAGTCTTCAA
Source organism: Nicator chloris (assembly GCA_013400495.1). NCBI lineage: Eukaryota > Metazoa > Chordata > Aves > Passeriformes > Pycnonotidae > Nicator > Nicator chloris. The sequence continues at coordinate 16,719 of WAAE01009632.1, read as the reverse complement.
AAGCAAAAACAAAAGGCTCAATTGTTTAATTTTCTGGAGTCCTTAAAAAAGCTTTTGAAGCTTTCCATAAAGATCAGGAAAAAATGCCTGAAAACCTGAGAGTGGGGGTAAAGAAAACAAGTGTAAGATGATCATTAGTCAGAACAAGTTAAACAAAGAAAAGCAGCCAGAAAATAAAATGAAGAGATCCTGCATCATCAATTTTCCTAATAGTACTTGCAGTCCATGTTAAGGAATATCACGCTGAAATAATTTTCCCTTGCTGTTTGATAACAGGGGAGCAATAACATCCTAAATAACATCATTTTATTATTAAAAAATATGATTGCAGATTTAAAATATTACGTGGTTGTCTTCTCAAAGTGTTACCATAGAATGGTCACTGGAAATAGCAGACTTTTTGGATGGGAAACTTTGCAAAGTTGCCCGGTATTCCTGCCAGAAGTCACTGCCCTGAGCACTGTGTCTGCTGCCACTGGGACCTCAGCTTGTTTAGAAACGAAAATAGTGCATCTGCTAGCCAGAGACAGGCTTACCACCTCACTAGAAGTGCAAAGATGTATTAGAAAATTGTAGGAAACTGTCTAGGTTGCTTATTTGATTTGTTGCACCACAAAAATAATCCTGGTAACTTAGATACAATGGCATAGGAAAGATTAGAAATGTGACGGGGCCTTTGCTGATGCAGTCATTTTTGAGTGAATGGAAAGGACATACCAAGGGAATCAGAACAGCTGAGAAACCTTAAGTAGGTTGTTTTCAATGCTGTGTTATATCTCCCCCAAAGGCAGGGTTGATCCAAGGCATAGCAGAATCGCCAAGAAAGTTCTGAGTCAGCAGGGCTCTGAATGGCTGTTGTGTCAGACAGACCCAACCATATGAAAGCACTTAGACAAATATGCAGTTGTTAGCACATGAAGAGTTTTGATAAGAAAGATAAATTTCTTTATATGCTGTGCTGAGGCCTCAGGAGATCCCAAACCCGTGCCTTACTGAAACTGTGGGACTTCAGTGTTGTATTTGAGCTACATCTCTTTGGCCTCTCCTACCTGAGCATGCCCCTGGCAAACCTGACTTGTGCAGGATTGAAGAAGATATTTCCAGGCGTGCCTAAGCCCCGTGCTGGGGCAGATGTCCTGGGCAGGAAGGAACTGGGGACCACAGCCTGGTGGTGTTCCTTCCAGTGAGCAGTCCTGAAGCATCTCCAGTAACTGGCAGTGTGAGCTGCCATGGAGGCAGGCGTAGATAAGGATGAGCAGGCAGCTGGGAGAGACTTCCTGTCCTCTTCCACGGAGAGTTGGGGATGCACACAGGGATTTTTAGTGCCCAGCACTGATCCTGGGGAGCGATGGTATAAGTGTGATCCAGAATTACAACCACCTGTGAAACAGGAGAAAGAAGAAAGGAAAAACAGGAAAGGAGGGGTTGCTAGGAGAGAAAAGGAAGAAATTGAGAGAAATTAATTAACTGACAGACATACTCCAAGGGCCTGCAGGGAGATATTAGGTGGGTGCAGTCTTTCTGCATGTTCAGGGTGGTGCTGTCCAGCTCAGTGCTGGCCTAGCCCCATGTTACCAATAGTGCTTCCAGCACCTGTCTCTGTGTGTATGTATTTAGATATGTCACTGAAATCCACTTCAGTTTCCTCCCTTTTCTTTTACTACCGAGGCTGGATGCAGGTGTGCAGAGCTGGCTGAGAAGCAGCTCCCAAGGGTAGACAGCTCTTCCCTCTTTCAGTCAGTGTGGTGCCATGTACTCAATGACACAGGGACAGTGAGAAGCACAGACGGATCCCTGCAGTTTTGGAGTAGGGACCTCAGCATTCCAAATTCTCTCTGGGTGTTGTGCAGTTCTCTTACACTTCCACAGGTGCGGGGTGTATCCAGCATTCCAGTTTGCTGATGGAGAAACTCAGACAATCTGTCCTGTAAGTGAAGGTCCCAGGGACAGCCAGCATTGTGTTGAACAAAAAGCTGCTCCTCAAGCAATGTCCAACCACTGCACATTGGTTTCTCCTAAAGCCCAGGTTTGGTGGGTGAGCTGTGATCTTCCAGGTGTCATTTTGTGTATCCCCATCCTTAAGAGACCTGTTTCCCACTCCTTGGTAATGCCGTTCCTTGGCTATTGGCATGGAGCACTGAAGACATCCGGTGGCTGGTTGGGCTAATGGCAGGTGAGCGAGGAGGCCTCGCGGAGGTTTTATGCAGCCAAAGGTGCTGCGCCACGTCGAGTTAAAGTCTCCTGTTGCAGTCACTCACCAAGGCTGGCAGAACACAGCTCCCACGTGCAGCTCTGTGTCCTACTCCATGGGGAAGGAGTTACCAAGCTGCCCCAGCCTCCCTCGTTCCTGTATTCCTGAATTTACTTATCTACAAAGGGAGCTGGGGACGAATGTCAGGAATATTATATTTTTAATCCTTTCCCCTGTGGCTCTTAAGCAACAGCCCATGAGGATTTCTTCTTGCAAGTTGGTAACTTTCTTCTTGAAAGTCGGACCAGATGCTCTGGTCTTTCCCTCTGGGACTCACAGCTACAAGTGCTACCAGTGACCTTTGAGGACTCGCTAAAAAAAACCAAACAGTGCACTGCTTTCCCATAGAGCGTCACTGTGGAAACTACAGTCTTTCTTTGTGCTTCATTCATTTTCAATTTGGCCAGGCCTGCCACTGATATATGGACAAATGAGGAAGCGGCACAAGAGAAAAGAATACTTGACAGAGGAGACCGGCAAATAAAAACTGTTGTGTTGTGCTGTCAAGCTCAAGTGTGAGCAGTGCTGCACCTGGAGAGCGCGGACAAAGGGGCTGCATTCATGCCCAGTCCCTCGTGTGTGGGAAGCCAACAAGACCTAAAGGAGCTGCCGTGTCAAGAGCGTGATTCAGGAGACCTTCCTTGTTTGGGATTAATCATATAAAAGGGAGGCATGAGTAAAAATATCCTGTTCACAGGAGTATCCAGTGGGCTGGCTGTATGTATTGATCTTTGCTGAGCAGCGCTGGGGAGGGCTCTGAGACATCTGGGAGATGAATCATCCCCAGGCAGAACTGGAGCAATTAGCTACATTTAGACCAGCAAAAGGCCTTGAAAGGTGTCTAATTGAGTGGCTTGCAACTGCGCCAGGAAACAATGTGGACTTGACAAGAATCCCACAATTAATTTCTGTATTGACCTAGTGGGACACCATTTGCTCATGTGGACAGATTATTCTAGATAAAGAATTCAATTCTTACAGCATCCACTGCCTACGTAAGTGTTTTGCTAACTAGGAGCAAAGTAAAGGAAATAGTAATGGCAAGTCTTTCTTGCAGCCCATTACTAAATCTATGACCATTTAAATATAAAACAGGGGGTTTTGGCAAGGTCAAGGCCCCACATTTCTTGGGAGCATGAAGTTCAAAGTTCTGCCCTGGCAGCCCTAGTGGTTTTGAAGCACTGTGTTAAACTACTTTAAACAAGCACACATTTACTCAAGGACAAATTTAGAGGCTTACTAAAGGAAGACATGTCAAACACAATTTATAGGTATTAAGAAAATAGAAACAAATTAGGTTCTAGGTAGGTGTGCAAACTTAATTTCCCAGAAAAATAGCAATCACTGCCTTTATAAATACAAAAAGTAAAAACTTTTGAGCTTACTTTAAATGTTTTTTAAACATCAACCTTCATTATATGGAATTGCAATATAAGTATTAAAATTCCTGCTTTTAGTGTGACCAAAAATGTGATGGCTGGACCTGAGAACTTGTTGGCAGATTATGATTGGCAAGATGAAGCCAGAATTAATTTGTGAAATCCAGAGCTTTGCAATTTATTAGTGATTATCTGTGTGTGTGTGTGTGTGCACAGCGCTCCCCAAGAGGAACAGCTTTTATATAACAAGCTGATAAAATAAATAGCAGTGTTCTGGAGAGAAAGATCTAACTTAATAAGCAGGGAGGCAGAAACAGGTTCTTTTTAATGATGCTGACTTTGCTTTTCTTTCTTGGTGGTTCTATTAGAGGAACTCTGCATCTTAACTAATCACATTGGAGCTTTTCTATCAAAACCCTTTTCTGAACAAAAGAAGTTTGTATAAAATCGACTGTTATGAAGCAGAGAGTCTTAAAGCTGCTCCTTCACCGTGGCCAGATGCAGAGCTGCGCTGCAAAGAGTGCGAGTTCCTTTTGGGCGAGTGGATGCAGACAGGCCACAGCTCGAGATCTGAGCCAAATTGTGAGGAGATAAACTGGAGAGGACTACTCTTGGGATAACTTCCAAGGGAGGTGCCCACTAATATAAGGGATGGCTTGTTTTATTAAATTCCTAAATGCCATGAAGCTCTAGGGAATATCTTTCCTCTCACCCCCATCAGACTGAATGGAAACTGTCCTGGACTCCATCAGACTCATCCCTGAGTCTGGCTCCCGTTCTGCCAGCTCAGAAATCTCTGCCTCTTGCTCAAGGCTTGTGGCAGTAGTAATGATTCAAAATAGCTCCATGTTTTACTCCAGGGAGTAGGATTAGGCAGCAAGGTTAGTCTGATGACAGAAGAAGGATTAACAGGATTATTGATTTGTGGATTACACCTGAAGCAATTACAGATGAATATGTGGCAGATGCTGCAAGGTTTAAAATCATGCCTACTTCACACCTTGCCAAAAGCTCTGAGTTGCTCTGGCCAGTGCTCTGCAGCACCTAGAGGTTGATGGTGTTCCCTGCTCGCTTTGGGGTGGTTTCAGCCCTGAGGAACCTGGACATTCTGGAACCAGACTGAGAACTGAAGAGAAGGCTAAGGGGCAAGCTGGAAATCTGACCCCTGCCCAGGGCAGAGCTCATCCCTGCCCGCCCCAGGGTCTGGTGAATGGCTTCTCAGTTAGGTCTGAGTGTTCTCCTGCTCTGCTGCAGAAGAGGATAAGGAAGGAGACACAAACAATTTTACTGTTTTTCAAAGAGAAAACCCATGTTTGATTTTGATAGGAGTCAAAATCCTCAAGGAAGAAATCCGATTTGGAGCAGTTTGTAAGCGTTAGATCCAGGAATCCTAGTCTGGAGCGTTTTGCAGAAATTTCAGTACAAAGTGGCAAGGCCAGTACAGACAGCAGGAAAGGCTGGAATGCTGCTGCATTTGTTCATGTTTGCCAGGAACTCCTGACTAGATAAAAACTACTCTGAGCTGAACAAATGCTGAATTTAGCTGCATAAGTAGATAGTCTGTAATTTTTCCTTCCAGAAGTTCTTTTAAGGTACTACAGCTTTCTGTCAAAGGAGATATTTCCATAAAAATATGTTCATTCGCACTTTTTCTCTTCCCAGCTACTCAAAAAAATTAAAACCTCCAACACCCAAGAACAAACAAACAAGAGCTGTTCTTGGGTCTTGCATTGCCTTTCATTTATTTGTTTAGCTTTCATTTTAAAATAAATAGTTTCATCTACCAGGGTCAAAACAACAGAGCTGCTCTAGAGGGGAAATAATCCCTTTTCCTGACCCAAGTGACTCCATTAAGAGGTTATACAATGGAATAAAGCACAACACAAAACTTGCTTTTATGACATCCCTAATACATAAGCTTAGAAAAGGAAATCAGAGTGATTCCTAGGACAACTGGATGAGCCCCAGAGAAGGGGATGGCTGCTCTTTCCTGCTGAGGAGTGACTGACAGCAAGAGAGTTTTGGGGCCAGTAGTGGTATTGTGATATCACTGTGTTGGGGATTCCATTTGCAACACATGGTGAAGTTGCTGTTGAATGCAAGCAGTTTGTTTGCAGCCACAAGAGAAGAAACGAAGAATGATGCAGCCTGAACTTGAGTCCACTGAGGAGTTGCAAAGCCGAATTTCACCCTTAGCACAAGCGGTCTTCTGTAACACACAGCGCTAACGTGATGTCAGAAAAGTGTTTGCAACTTATTTCCAGTTATTTATTTTAATTATTAAAGTGGGGGCTGGGAGGTTTTGCTTGCTTGTTTTTTAAGCAATCAGTTGTAAGCTGAAGTTTAGTGGAGCTAAGTGAGGGCAGCCAACAGAGCAGATGTTATTGCCGGACGCAGCAGGAAAGTTTCATTTCATCGGGCTCTGGTAATGTGGTGGAAGAGGGTTGGCAGAAATAGGAAAAAATGCTCTTCTATCCAAGCAGGTTCTGAATTTCTTGTGTACCTTAAGGAAACAAAACCAGTGCTAGGAACTCATATATCCAGTTGGTGAGTTTCTAGTTAATATAGTGATAGATGTCACATAAACAGTCTGGCAGGTTTTACTCCACTGGATTTCAGGAGGACCTTCCCCTTGGCTGCTGCAGCCTCTGGATGTGGTCCCCAGCTCTGTGGTCAGCTGTGCTGAGGACACACGATGAGTAAGAGGACAGATTGTGCAAGATGTTCTCCATGCTTCTTCCCAGGAGGAGAGAAGGGATGTGATCTTGTTTGACTTGGGTAGATGAGCAACCCACTTATTTTGCTGTGAGGACAAAGGCTGAACTTCTCTTGGGCTCAGAAATGACACAACAGTTCTGGAAATCCTGATGAAAGAATCGATTCATAGGTTCCCTCTTCTTCAAGATAGTTCTCCTGGCCTAGACTGCTCTACAAACTGTGTTTTAATGGATCCAGGAAAACTTGGTTGTCCTTCCTCCCAACAGGAGTTATGGGAAAACACTGGAGAACAAGCAGTTCCCACCTACTCGCTATTCCCATGTCTTGTCTGTGGGCCAGCCAAGGAGTGCTAACAAGCCCACCCATTTAGGTTAAGAATCCTGCTCCTGTGTGAGGTGGGAGCTCAAGGTACAGCATGAACTAACTTTCCAGGGAGAAAGTGTTTAGTAGGAGTTTTCCCAAGGCCTTTGGAATTTTGGAGGAAACATTAGAAATGCGTCAGTTCTTTCTTGCACAATGAGATGATGCTTTTCTATAATATTACTAACTGAGCTTTTTTAGAGGAAATAGGAAACACAAGCTAAAACAATCCCCTTTTGATCACTCATTCTAACAGCTGTGGATGTGACTGTAAAGCTGAGGGTTTGGTCAATAGTTGTGTGGATGTTTGTGATGACTTCTGTTTATCCTTCATGTACAGGAAGAAATGTCCAGGAGCACGTGTGGTAATATTCCTGAACTCTTGGTAATGTGAGACCTCCTTAAAGCAATCTGTTAAATCTTAGCAGGGAAGGGGGAAGAGACCGTGGCTTTCTGTGTGTGAATTATGAGGTGTGTGGATTAGCAAAGGGAATATTAACAAGACTTTACTGTACTACTTCACACAGTGTATTAGTTGTTCTGTCAGTCTTACTGCTGCGGGAGGTCACCGAGGCAGATGTGTGAGTGGGCTGGGAAATGGGATGGGTCTCTCTTCTGCCACAAGAGTTGGCAATTTCCTTAAACTCTGCATCTGGTTGCTTGATCCAGGGCATGAATTAATAGCTTTGATTAAAAAAATTCTATGTATTCCTCAACTAGTGCCTTCATAGTCAGGTATCTGAGCTGAGGTGCTTCTGTGGAACTGTCATTTTATCTGATGGTTTTGGCAAACTTGACAAACAGCTTAAAAAAACCAGCACTTTTGGTTTGTGAGTCCTATATGATGCTCTTTACTGTGTTCCTGAGGGCACATCTCCTGGAAGTTCTCACTGAGTTCAGACCTGATAGAGCTGAGGGCTGGCTGTTTGTGGGTTTAGGAGCCCAATTCAAGCTGCATATCTCCAAGATACACTCCTGGAGATGAATCCCAAGCTGTGCTCCAGAGGCTGCGCCGTTCTCTGTAAGAGCTCACATTACCTCTAGCACAGGCCTTGCCCAACCCATAGGTCCAACTTCTCTGACCTGCTTTGAGGCAGCTTCATGGGAATCTGTATCAAATAACTGGTAATGATGGCTGTGGGGGGAAACAACATTTTTTGCCTGACAATTGAGTCATCTTTGTTTCATCTTCCCACAGCTATTAATTTGCTTAAATTCCCCGCATCCTTTGTATAGCAGTTGTCCTCCCACCTGTGCTATTGATTCCCATATGTTTCTACCTCTGCACTGGAAATCCACTTGCATACAGTTGAATTCTTTTTCTTTCTTTTTTTTTTTTTTTTCATTGCTGCCAGGAAAATGATTTTGTTCATGTAGTTAATTTATTGTCCCTTTTCACCACATGAGATCATCCACTTCCAGATGTCTTTTTGAGTGGCTGTCAGTGATCCAGTCCTGTCTGAAACTGGCACCCAAGTCTTCCACACACAGAAAGAAGCATGTGTTGGAAGGTATTGTCATCTGTTCGTAAGACACAAGTAATCTTTCATGTGCTTGGCATTTGTTGTCCTACAATTAGACTCCTCTCTTAAAGATAATAACCTAATTATAGGCTTTGCTTCAGCAGTTTAGTGGAATATGCTGGTGAATCATGGGTGAAAGGGGCAGAGGAACGTTCTGCAGCTCTACAGGCCAAAAGTTGGGATATGACTGTCAAACACTGCTCTTACCTTTTCTCCTCGATTGAAGTGCTGTCCCTGGGAAAAACTTCCTTAAAGTGCTTCCCTGAAGACTAAAAATGCATTTAATGAATCATTTCCCTGCACTGTTTATACAAATTGCAGTGTCTTAATGGCAGAAATATCTGTAACATGGATCTCCTGAAAAACAAATGTGCACCATCTGTCTCTGTGGAGAGCTTTTCAATGTAAAAAGAGAGAACAGAGAGAAAAGGGTTACCCAGCAGAGCCAGGAAGAGAACTCACCTGTCCTGTCTGCAGGGGCTGATTTCTTCTGGGGTTACAGGTACAAACCCTGACCTGTGGGAGGAGGAAGAGTGCGGTTGTACCCATTCCTCTGGCAGGCTTTAGAGCTCACGAGAGAAATACTGATGGAAAGCACCCTGCAATGGCCACAAAGTGAGACCTAGGAGGGGATGTAGGTGTGACTTCAGGTGCTAAACCTCACTAACTGATTCAGAAAATGGACAGGCTGCACAGATTCAGTTTCTTTTGCTTTCAGTTCCTCTATTTTGGATCTTATGCTTCCCTGGATACATATTAGCTTTCCAAAACAGGCAGAGAAATGTTGAGATCTGACTTTTATGTCCAGGTCTGGCTTTAGCCAGCACTACCTTATCTTTGCTCTGGATTGCTCTGAGGTACCCAGCTTTTTCTTTCTAATGCCTCCCTTCAGGCCTTCCTTCCTTGGCTGCAAAAGTCGGCCAGAGACCTGATTTTTGTCTCTATAAACTGCCCTGAGAGATCTGGGCACTTGTTACTTAGGCAATAACAAATTGCCTAAATTCAGGCTTCAACTGACAGCTCTTGGCAATTTGTAACCACTCCTACCTGAAAATATCTACATTTTTCCAGCTGTTGTGCCCAGTACACGCTTTGGCCAAGATCACATATCTGAGAAGGTATATCCTACATGCACTGTGTAGTGCAGCATTTATCACTGGAGATCAAACACATTTGGGCTTTGTCTTCTGTTAACACACTCTTGAGCAGGCCAGATCCTCACCTGATAGAAATTAAAGCTGTTCTGTGCAGATCCATGGAGATGTGCCAGTTGACACTGGTTAGGTAATATCTGTGCATTATTAATCAGGGCTCAGATAATGTTGTAGAAACGTTGTTCCTCAGCCAGGAGATAAACAGCTAAATAAGATATAAACCAGAAATGAGTGCAGTAGGCCAGAAATACTGATGTGGAAATGTCTGAGCTGTAATTGTTGGCTGTGAGAGAGTTTGATTTCCTAGAGGCCAGGCGGTACCTCCAGGCACAGGAGGTTAGTGCTGGGATTTAGGGTCAGCAACCCCTTGCAGGCAACATCAGGAGGTGAAATCTTAAGGCTTGTCTACTCCTGGTAACCAAAACAGCTATTCCAGAGTATCTGGAATTGCTATTTTGGTGTGTTTCCAAGTGCAGACTGTTTTGAAATGCTAATGTTAGAAGATGTTTACCTGTTATTTACAGTATGAAACAAAGATAACAGCCCACTAGATACCTGAAGGAATGGGGATATGTTTGGAAATAAAAAAAGATGGGCTGGCTTTTATTTTATTACAGACAGGGTAATAAAATAAAAGCCATTATTTTTTGACCGTTGCTGGTTTGCACAAAGGACAAGAAGTTTTTTTTTTGTTGTGCTCGGGAAGCTGATGCAGCTATGTAACGGGCAACTTCTACTGTGTAACAAAGATCTTTGACTGTGCACAGGCTTCTGCAGAAGAAGGAGGGATAATTCTGTTCTTGTGGCAGGTAGGACAATTAGTGATGAGACTAAATTGCATCAAAAAAGTCAGGCTGAATAGCAGGAGGAAGTTTCTGCATTAAGGACAGGACACTGCCAGGCTGTCTGTCAGGGAGGCTCCATATGCAAGAACTGCACAGAATTGGAAACAAAATAGAACATAACTTTTTAGATCAATGCAGGGAGCGCTGAAGTGTGCCACTTCTATCTTCTGGATAGTTTCTTTGAAATTTGAATTTGAATGAGCATAAGGAACAAATTTCCAGCAAGATCCTCCCTTCAGCCTGAAGGAGGGCTCTGGAATGTTTGGTTCATGAGTTTCCCTTGGCATAGGAGTTTTTATCGCAGCATGTTTGACAAACTGTGTGTATTTACAGCTCTCTGAGTGAGCACACCTGGCAGAATGGACACTGCCATTCCTGCAGCTTGACTGAGAGGTGGCCTGGGCATGAAATGCCTGCTTCACCCAGGAAATTTGTCACAGGGTGCCAGGAGGCACAGTCTGGCTGGAGTGGGATTGTTTCAGAACGTCAGTCCCTGCAGGGCACCCTGTGGCTCTGTCACTGTCCATGAGAGCTTTCTTGTGTCCTGGTGGGACAGCAGAGGAGCTGGAAGGCACAAACCCCCATGGCATCCTTGTGTCCTCTTTGGAATGGCATGTGGAGGCTCGGTCCTGCCTCAGCTGCCGATACTCAGCCATGGGAAGAAGGACAGCAAGTGTTAAAAGGACTGGCGGCTCAAGGAAGTGTTGACTGTAACAGGTACCGTAATGATGAATGGCATGAATGGACAATCACTCCTGCCACAGCAAATAAACCCTGTCACATGGAATCCGGCGTTTTCCAGGGAAATCAGCTTTCACTGCGGCCTGCCAGCACCAAATGAGCTTCATAATGCACCTGCAGATCTGAGCGTCAAGCAATTATTCCACTATCTTGCCTAAAAACAAAAAGGGCCCTGCCCTTCGGTCACCCCCGACCTTTTCCAGCTAACATAAACTAATTATATTTGCGGCAGGAGGGGGAAGGGGGATAAAACCCACCCCCGAAAATCTTCCTGCGGGTTTGCGGGGTGTCTTGCGGCCCCTCCATCAGCTCATAGCGGTGGGGAGCGCCTTTGCTCAGGCGCTTCAAGACATCCGCGGGGGCTGAGCCCCGGGCCGGGGGAGCGGGGCTGGGAGCGGGGGTCAGCCCCGGCCGCTCCGGGACAAGAGCGCCTTTGTTCGGCATCACTTAGCAGCAATTACAGCCCGTCAAAACAGTTTTTGTTTTACGACAACGTGTTAATGGGCCCACGGTTGGGTGTGAGAAGTAACCCAAGCCGCATGCACTGAAGCAAGGTTAGAGGTTAATTGAGACTTTCTAACACAGCGCATGAGATTTTTGCAACCTTTTGCAGCGAGGGAAGTGGGGAACAAAAAGGAGATAATGTGATACAATTAGTTGGAAAGCACGAGGGTCAAAATTCCCAGATGGAAAGGAAAACTGGCCAAGTGAATCAGGCCAGATGGGCCACCTGGACCATAACGAATGCCAAAAATAGCTTCAGTCCTTGGTCTGGTGGATGAGGCAGTAGGTGGTATGTCTGTCCTTCACACTGGATTTATAAAAAAAAAAAGCAAGGTCAACATTATAAACAGCAGTAGCCTGTTGCAATTTGTATTCTAGATCCATGGTCATTAGTGCAGCTCATATTTTTGCTTTTATTTTCTTTATTTCGAAGTTATGTGATTTTAACCCAGCAGCCCTCTTCAGACTTGTTCATGATAATGGTCTGCTGATAAACCTTGGGCTTCCCACCATTTGTGTTGTTTTCCTCACTGCAAACCTCTGGAGCATTATTAACTAACTTGTTATTAACTTTCAAAGAAGGTTTTAGTTTCAGGGCTCCCACGGTCAGTGTGAAGATGTTTTGGTGTACCCGAAATAACCACCTGCTCCCTGCTCGCCTCCCTCTGCAGCTGGCCTTGCATCTGGAGCTGGGAATGATACAGATGATGCCAGAGATGTGGCTCTGGGTATGCTGTCCCTGGAAGATCCCAAAGGATAACACTCTCATCCCCTCACTTCAAGCAGCTTCAGCTGCTTCCTTTCTTCCCTGTACTTTGTCATTTCCAAGACCTCTGTAGGGTGACATATGTAGAACAGGAAAAAACTTTCTTGTATTCACCTCCCAGCTTGCACTGGAAATGAACTGCGAGGTTGACTGGAAGTGCCAAGTCACTGCTGGCACCTGCTCAGCTCTTATTTGTTTTCCTAGAGCCACCGTGATTAGTTTCCTTCACTACCATATAAGCTTCCTCTATTGAAGCTGAATCATCTGCAGGTGCCTGTAGCTCCTTTTTTATGTCACGTCCAAATGTTTGGGGGAAGCAGGATAAGGAATGTGACATGGGGGAAATGCCACCCACCTCTGCTGCCTTTTCCTTGCCCTAGCAGCCTGTACATGCTGGCCCTGCCAGCCCTCGGTGGCTGCCTTCGCTCTCCAATGGGCTGAGCGAGGCTGATGTCTAACGAGGAGCTGCTGCCAGCCCTGGGGTACCTGCTTCAAGGTCAGTGGAGTCCAGCTGGGCTTCATTAATGAGGACTGGCCTGGTGGGGAAAGAGCATTGGCAGGGGGACAATGGCACTGTGCAGCCTTCCGAGCTCCAAGCACCAGCTCGGCAGCAAGGGAATAGCAACAAGTTCATACAGCAGCAAATTGCCAAGGCTGAGCCCAGCTTTGCTGACTCTGCCCCTCTGCTTTTCCATCTCTCCTTTCTTCTCCATAGGCCTAAAAGCTAATGTGGGGAGATGGAAGGGGTAGGAGGAAGAGAAAGGGAGTAGAAAAATTCTAGGAAAAGTCAAGGGGGATGACAGGGGTGGGAAAAATTTGCTTGAATTTTGTATCTGTGGATTACCTAATGTCCTCGGTCAGATTCCAAAGGTCAAAGTGGCCTGGTGACTGCTCAGAGAGAGAGAGGAGAAATAGAGAAGACTTCAAATAAAAGCAGGGACCAGCCATTCAGAAGGTGTGAATTAGGGGGATGACTGGGACCTGGAGAAGCCTGGCTGTCCTCAAGAGGGACCAACCTGTGTAACCAGAGCACTGCTGAGTACTAGAGTTGTATGCAACAACCAGACAGTTCTAGGAACTGGGAATCTTGCACAGGAAATGTAGTAAACCCCTAAGCTTTCTTTCATGGAGATCCTCACACAGACCAGTCTTATAGGTCTGTGTTGATCCACTTGCCTGTGCTGTAAATAGTCCCAAACCAAGTACTCCACAGGAGATGCTGCAGTGAACTCATTGCAAGGGTGTCCATGGTACATAATGATTCAGAGCCTGTGCTCACTGTAATTACTTTTCTGTGCAGGAGTCAATCTCAAATAAACAGTATCCCCAACTTTCCCTGGCTCTTCCACTGCTCTAGCCTGCACTAGCAGTTGTTTGTATTTACCTGGTGGCTGGGGAAGTCAGAACACAATAAAGCAAAGGAAGCTCACAGGAACCAGAATCCAGGAAAGTGAGGATTTATTTTCCCTTAACATGAACAACACAATTTATTGTTTTTGCTGTTGTTGATCACAGTTCATTTGTTGGTTTATTTGTGGATGGGTTGGAGTTCTTTCCCTTCTCTTTGAAGCATGAGAGATTGGTTGCAGCTGAAGGTGGGATGTGACACTTGTGCTCGTCCCTGCTGCTCTTAAGCAAACTTCTCAGTATCTATATGTCTTTTGCATGGGTTTGTGGGAGTTTGTACTGAAAGCTTTGGAATTTTCCCCATAATGCCAGGGGGCTTCTATTTTTGGGGGAATGTAGGATAAACTTGAGGATTCTCCTCCATTTGAGTCTGCACTTGGCTGTTTGAAGTTTGCAGGAGATTGTCTTCTTTAGTCTGTTGTTCCTTTCACTCACTGATTTTACAAATCCAGGAAAAAAAAAATCAACCAAAACCACTTTTAAGCAAATGTTTTGTGGACTCAGATTCTTGCCAATCCTGGCTATTAGCACAGACCACTTCAAGTTTCTTTTCTCTAAATCTTTCCTTTCCAAGGTCAACTGCCTTTTCTTTGTGATTTGTTCTTCATTGCTGCATTAAAGAACTTCAGTGTTCAACTACAAGTGTCAAACAGAACCAGTGACTCCTGCTGTGCCAATCTCCCTGAGCAGAAAAGAAAATCTTGTCTGTATTGAGCACCAAACTGAATTAACTGTGTGAAGCACCGTGTTGTATCTTTGCCCTGTGTGGCAGCCGGAGGGCTGGCTCCTAGTAGAAACATTGCTTAGTTTAAGCTAGTTCCTCCCATGATTTCTTTCTGGTAAAGAATAACTAAAATATTATGATATAGAAACAGAATATATTTCTGAGGCTTATGTTTTAAGCATAGTTTGGTATTATAAATGGGTTTAGTTTAAGGTACAGCTACTGCAAGATGTGGTGTAGCTTTGACTTGCTGCAGTTCCTTATCTTTTGCGTGCAAGCCTGTGTATGTTAGTTTTCTTTTGAATAGCTCCTCAGGTATTAAAACCATATGATTTCCCTCATTTGTTGTCAGCAAAGGTTAAGAATGTGGCTTGAATAGTCAGCCAGTTAAGATAAAAACCTGTGAATTTGGAACAGAGCACTGAAATGGGACTAATGGTCGGCTCATTTCTCCGCTGTGGATATTCAATAGTGGCTGAAAATTTACAATAATAAATATATATTTAAACTTTGGGAAAAGATCTAATAGGGAATAAAAATAAGGTTACATAGCCAATAAAACACGGATCAATCAGAGCAAAATACTTCTGTTAAGTTCAGGAACTACAGGAATACCTCTGTTGTCTTTGATTTGCCTGCTCCTGGAAAGAAGTCTCAGCTCCATGAGTTATTGCTAGTGAGTGCTTAGTTTTTCCCTGAAGATCCTTTAGAAACACTTCTTGATTGCCAGAATCAAATAATAAGGTGAAATTTTAAAATGTAGAAAAGCTTGATCAGCTCTAACAGGATAAACAGAGAAATGGAGTGACATCTCCATACTAAAATGAATAGTGCCATTGACATGGTTTTGTTTGTTTGTTTTTCTTGGTTGGTCAGGGTTGTTTTTTTTAAATGCTATATTTGTGGTTATTTTGGGAGTTTGGCCTTTTTTTTCTCCCCAAGATGATGATCTGGCTGATTTTAAAAGTTATTCCATGCAGATAGTGCTGTGAATGAGAGGAGAGGCTAGTGTATTACTGTAAAAACAAACAAACAAAAAACCAACAAACCAAACCCAAAAAGCCCCAAACAAACAAGAAACAAAACAAAAGCCCCACAGCAACAACCAACCAAACTCCGAAACAGCCCCCCAAAAACCACCAACCCGAAGTGGTTCTTACATCCAGCACTATACCATGATGCTCCTCGAAAGAACAGGTGGGAATATTGCACCTACAGCATTGCTTATGCATTTACCATAGATGTCTTCTGTGGAAACTCTTGCTTGAACCCCTGAAATCCAAGTGTAAAATAAAAAGCAAGGAAATCACATTTTCTGAGGGATAGGAGTTTAAATTTTGCCCCCTCAGTGAAGTCACTGACAGCTGCACTTTTAAGAACCCTGGGCAGACCTGATAGCCGCAGCACTTTAGTTCGAGGTGTTTCCACACACACCATTCCCTGCCTGTTGCCTCCCTGGGAACAGATGGAAAGTGTTACCAGCAAAGCACATTTACATTGGCTTTCTGGTTCTCTTTAGCAAGAGCCTTACAAAAGTCTTCAGACAAATTAGTGCCTGAAGGTAGAGGAAGTCTTTAGGAGCGCAGGAGAAGTGCTGACTCAACCAGTTCTCCGAGCCTTGTCCATGGGGAGCAGCTTTCCGCCTTCAGCGTTTCCACCACGGATGGTGATTCCTTCAGAATCAATTACATTGCTCTCAAATGTCTTCTTAAGTTTAATGAGCTCAGTTAAACCCTGAGAGTCACTGACGACGAATGGCACAGGCAGCCAACAAAAGTCAATGTATCACCCAAGGAAAGATGGTGTCAGATAAGCGGGATCTCAGCTGGGATATGCTCTCCTGCACTTTTCCTGCCTTTAGTTTCATGCCTTCCCTCTCTCACTGTTGAGGCAGGCCTTCTCTCAAGTTTGGTGATCCCTGTTTGGAGCAACTCTGGTGGTGCTCTGGACTGTGAATTTGTCCTGACAGACACAAATATGGGGATATATAATGAGTCGGGACCGACAACATCTCTGTCACAACCTGCCTTGGTTTCACCAAAAGCCCAGAGATGCTGTAAGGGTGATCTGTTTGTTTGCTTATTTTTAGAACTTTATTTCAAACTAGGAAAACCCTTAATCTTCAATTAATCACTGAGCAAATTCAGGGAAATTTGGGGAAACAAAGCTGATTTGAAATCACAGGAGAACCAAAAGCAGAAAAAGCCCACAGTCAATTAAATCTTTGTATGTTCTAGAAAAGTCAAATATAGCTGGACTAAGTTATTCAAATTATGTTCAAAAATTGGTTTCCAGGTTTATATTGTTGGCTTGGTTTAAAAGATGAGTCTGGAAAGGAAGGCGGGAA